>JAVKPL010012565.1:0-62117 GCA_032173675.1 Gastrolobium villosum | reverse complement strand
GAGCAGTAGTGAGCTTTTCCTTTAGCAAATTAAAGGCTTTAAGGCAAGCATCATTGAAAACAAACTCATTGTCTTTCATTAGAAGCTGACTTAGTGGCTTGGCAATTTTAGAGAAGTCTTTGATGAATCTTCTATAAAAGCCAGCATGACCAAGGAAACTTCTCACTCCATTAACATTAATTGGAGGAGGTAGTTTTTCAATGAGCATTCGTTTTGCTCTATCAAACTTTAGATAAGTTGCCTAAGCAATCGTCAAAACAAGACCCAAAGACCGAAAAGTCATCCATGAATACCTCCAAGAACTTTTCTACCATATCTGAGAAGATTGATAACATGCACCTCTGAAAAGTAGCAGGTGCATTGCATAATCCAAACGGCATCCTCCTATAGGCAAAAATGCCAAAAGGACAAGTGAATGCTGTCTTCTCCTGATCTTCAGGAGTCACTGCAATTTGATTATAGCCACTGTATCCATCAAGGAAACAATAATAAGAATGACCTGCTAACCTTTCCAGCATTTGATCCACAAAAGGGAGAGGAAAATGATCCTTCCTAGTTGCTTCATTAAGCCTTCTATAGTCAACACACATCCGCCAGCCAGTAATTGTCCTGGTAGAGATTAGTTCATCCTTATCATTTTTCACCACAGTGACACCCCCTTTCTTTGGCACAGTTTGTACAGGACTTACCCATGCAGTATCTGATATTGAATAAATCATACCTGCATCAAGAAGTTTGACCACTTCTTTTCTCACTACTTCTTTCATCATGGGGTTTAATCTCCTCTGAGGCTGCCTTACAGGTTTGATATCATTCTCCATGAGAATTTTATGCGTACAGAAGGAAGGACTTATACCCTTTAGATCAGCCATGGACCATCCTAAAGCATTCTTGTGCTTTAAAAGAATTTTTTTTAGTTTCTTCTCATCATTAGCAGATAACCTGTTATTTATGATCACTGGATATGTTTCATTATCACCCAGGAACATATACTTTAGGGCAGGAGGTAACTCCTTAAGATCAACTTTAGGAGCACCTATTTCTTTGTCAGATGTCTTCTGTTCAAGCAACTCATCAGCAGCTTTAATGTCTTCCTCAAAAGGGATATGATCTCTCTCTTGCAATTCAACAGTCAATTCTTGCAAGGGAGTTTCATCTTCATGCATCACTTCTTCTAAGACATTAATTTCAAAACAATCACTATCATCATATGGTCTTTTTATTGCATCAAAGACATTGACAGTGATTGTGTCTTCATTCATCCTTAGCACCAGCTTTCCCTGCTCTACATCAATCATTGCACGGGCTGTGGCCAGGAAAGGTCTACCCAATATGAGAGGCATTTCATTCTCTACCTCCATATCAAGCACAATAAAATCAGCCGGAAAGATGAACTTGTCAATTTTTACAAGAACATCTTCGACTATACCACTTGGCTTCCTTAAGGATCTATCAGCAAGCTGAAGAGAAACCAAAGTAGGCTTCAATTCAGTGATCCCCAAGGCTTTACAGACAGATAAGGGCATCAGATTAATGCTCGCCCCTAAATCACACAAAGCTTTGCCAATCTTTGTATCTCCTATTTCAATTTCAATGTTGAAGCTTCCAGGATCACGAAGTTTAGGAGGAAACTTCCTAGTGATAATAGCACTGCACTTCTCAGTAAGTGCAACTGTTTGACATTCTTGTAGTTTATGCTTCCTGGAAAGGAGATCTTTCATGAATTTTGCATAGTTTGGCATATTAGCCAATGCTTCAGCAAACGGGATGTTCACATGCAATTTCTTGAAAATCTCAAGAAATATGTCATAGCTTTTTGCTTTCAATTCTGGCTTCAACCTTCCAGGATAAGGTGCCATTTTCATAAGATACTCTTCGCTAAGTTTAAATTTTTCTTTTGGAAGAGTAGCTGGCTGGCTCCTTCACATCTTCAGCCGGTTTCAGTATCTCAGGAGACTTTTCAGTTTCTTTTTCAGATTTCTCCTCCTGTTCAACCTTCTCTTCTTCTTCTATAGGTTTTGGTGGGGATGATACCACTTTCCCACTTCTAGTTATAACTGCCATACAATTTTCCTTGGGATTGGTAGTAGTGTTACCAGGAAAGGTACCTGGAGCTCTATCAGATAACTGTTGGGCAAGTTGACCAACCTGATATTCCAGGTTCTTGATTGAAGCTTTAGTGTTCCTGGACTCAGCTCTACTTTCCTCAATGAAAGCATTGGTACTTTTTTGATTAGCCTTACTCTCTTCCATGAAAGCGTTAGTACTTTGGGCTAATGTTCCTACTAAACGCTCCAGGTCGGAAGGCTCTCTTTTTGGAATAGGTGGTGGCTTTAGATAGTTGTCAGATGTCATATCTAAACCAGTACCTTGATAACTCTTCCTTTGGTAACTATTACCGCCAGCAGAATTATTCTGATTCCTTGAGAAATTTTGCTGATTAGGGCGCTGATCATACCAAATGCCATTTACCTGCACCTGTTGAGCAGAATCTGAAGACATCAATGTAGAACAAGCATTGGTATCATGATCTTCATGACAATATTCACAGTCAAGAACAACTGCATTTGTTTGAACTTTAGAAAGCTGCATCCTCTCAAACTTTGCATTCAAATTAGACATCTGTTGTGATAACAACTATTGCTCTGCCAGCATTGCATTATTATCATTGAGTGGCACTACTTCTCTTTTTCCTGTCCTTGTAGATGTTTCATTCTCATTTTTAGCTAACTTGTCAATCAGATGATATGACTCTGAAGCTAGCTTATCACCCAAAGAACCGCCTGCTGCAGTATTAATAACCAGTTTCGTCTCCGGTAGACAACCATTGAAAAAGATTCTCACTTGGTCCCCTTGAGATAGGTTATAATGAGGAACCTTTCTCATGAGGGCCTTGAATCTATTCCAAGAAGCGCAGATGGTCTCTCCCATTTGTTGTTTGAAGGAGGTGATATCATTCACCATGTTGTTGTATTTCTCCATAGGGAAGAACTCTGCAAAGAATTTTTCGGACAAGTTTTCCCAAGAAATGATGCTATCAGCAGGTTGTCTTTCCACCCAATCAAGAGCTTTTCCCTTAATAGAAAAAGGAAAAAGTCTCAATCGTATTGCATCATCAGAAACATGTGGAGGCTTTGTAGAGTCACAGATTCGTAAAAATCTATCAACGAATCTGTGAGGATCTTCATTGTCCTCTCCTCCATACTTTTCTCTCTCGGCCAACTGAATGATGTTGGACTTGAGCTCCCATTGATTGTTCCCAAGTTCTGGTGGAACAATTCCAGCATTGGGCCTGTTAAAGATAGGCGTGAGAATGGTGTTCATCCTAGGATCAGCATTCTGATTAGGAGCAGCCATCTCTAGGGTTTCAGCTACTGGAATGGGTGTTGTCTGTGCCCTTTTTCTTTCCTTCTCTCTTTGAGCAATTCGTTCGCTTCTCCTTAGAAAAGCACTGCTTTGCATACAACTTCAGAGAAAAGATTAGTAGCACAGATTCAAAACAAAAATAAAATTAAAAATAAAATAAAAACAATTTAATCTTTAAAATCAAGATTAATTGATTTTAGAAAAACACTCCCCGGCAACGGCGCCAAAAACTTGACGTGAATCGGCAAGTGTACCGAATCGCGCAAGTAATAAAATGATAAGTAAAGTTCGTATCCACAGAGAGTGTGTCTAAATCAATTAAACTATTCTTTTTAAGATTAAATATTCCAAAAGGTTTTTGACACGAATGTCAGGATTGTGTGAGAAATTGATTTGTAAAATGAAAGACGTGTTTTTGTTATTTTTGAATAATCGAGAATCCAACAAAACAAGGGTTTGAAATTTATGAGAAAAACGCTGTAGTTAGAGAACACTCACCGATGATCCCCACCTTTTACTCTGGATTAAGTTAAATATTAATATATAAATCGTGAAATTAGATAATTATCAGATAAAGGTATCAGTAGTTAATTCTCAATCCCTTGAAGAATTAACCCTTTAATCTCATATAGAACCCTAATTCCTTGAGGTGCCCTATATGAGATCAAGCATAAAGATCGATAATTAAAACATCTACAATATGAATCATGTCTATCCCTAGATCATGTTCATACCGTCGTTCTATTCCCTTTCTGGATTAAAGACCGCAGATCCCTCTTGTTGGCCCTAATCCTCAGATTTATTATCAATTACTAGATTGATCGGATCTAATAACAACAATAACAATACGATCAGAATAGAACGAAATTCAAAAGATAAATATATCAATAAAAACTCAATCCATTGTATCAGGGGTTCACAAGGGTTCGTGACCCTAACCACAACAAAGAGGTTCTAGCCAACCATTATCATGGCTAGAATCCAATGTTCAAATGAAAACATAAAACTACAAGAACTATAGAAAGGTAGAAGAAGAGATCTCTCCAGAGCTTTCGCCTCCAAAATGACCTCAGAGTTGTCCAGAATATGAAAAGTGTGTTTTAGGGTTGCCTTGTGCCCTTTTTATGCACCTCGGAATCCTCCTTTTCTCGCAACTGACAGCTGTCCATCTCAACCCTACGCTTGGAGCGCAGGATCCACGCTCCAAGCGTGGAGCTTCTGCCTCTTTTCTCCTTGTCTACGCTTCAAGCGTAGGGTTCTACGCTTGAAGCGTAGACTCACTGTTTTGAGGTCTTTTCCTACGCTTCAAGCGTTGAATTGAACGCTTGAAGCGTGGAGCTTCTGTCTGATTTTCTTCCTGCTCCTTTATTTGTCCTTTTTCTCCTATAAACATGAAGAATTTGAGTGAGAGAGTGTCTGACAATTTTTATTCAATAATTTCACCACATATACACCTTTATACACAGTTTTAGATCTGATTTCATGCCTTTTTTGATCTATAAAAGTATATATGCTGGGAGCATATCAAGTGCCGGTCATATTTTTCAAAAAGTAAGATGGGACTATGCGATTGTGCACCGACTACAGGCAGTTGAATAAGGTGACAATCAAGAACAAGTATCCCCTTCCACGCATTGATGATTTATTGGATCAGCTCAGGGGTGCTTGTGTGTATTCGAAGATTGACCTCTCGTCCGGATACCATCATATACAAGTAAAGCCGGAGGATGTCCCAAAGACAGCGTTTCGCTCGAAGTACGGTCATTATGAGTACTTGGTGATCCCGTTTGGACTCACCAATGCACCCGCAGTGTTCATAGACTACATGAACAGGATCTTCCAGCCGTACCTGGATCAATTTGTGATCGTCTTCATTGACGACATTTTGATTTACTCCAAGATAGAGGAGGAGCATACTGAGCTCTTGAAGATTGTGTTGCAATTTTTGAAAGAGAAAAAGTTGTATGCAAAGCCGTCGAAATATGAGTTTTGGCTCAAGTCGGTGAAATTTCTGGGTCATGTGATTTTCGCTGATGGAGTTGCAGTTGATCCTAACAAGATTGAGGTCGTGATGGATTGGGAAAGACCCAAGACGGTTACAGAAGTGAGAAGCTTCTTAGGTTTGGCTGGGTACTACAGGAGGTTCATTGAGGGATTCTTCAAGATGGTGTTACCGATGACTCGCCTTACCCGAAAGGAGACTCCATTCGTGTGGACACATGAGTGTGAGGAGTGCTTCCAGGAGTTGAAGGAGAGACTGACTACTGCTCCTGTGTTAGTTCTTCCTGATCCTGCGGAACAGTTGAAACCTCATGAGGAGAACTACCTGACTCACGACTTGGAGTTGGCAGCTATTATTTTTGCTTTCAAGATTTGGAGGCATTATCTGTATGGAATGATGTTTGATGTATTCAGTGACCACAAGAGTCTGAAATATCTGTTTGACCAGAAAGAGTTGAACATGAGGCAGCGAAGATGGATGGAGTTCTTGAAGGACTACGACTTTGAGTTGAGGTACCATCCTGGTAAGACCAATGTGGTAGTCGATGCTTTGAGCCAGAAATCTGTGAGCTTATCCAACTTGATGATGAGCGATTATGATGTAATCAAAAAGTTCAGAGACTTGAGAGTGAACTCCTTATTTGGAGGCGCACTGCTCGAGATGGAAATAGCATAAGTGATTAATGAGCTGATGGAAAAGATTAAAGAGGCACAAGTGCAAAGAGAGTGCCTTGATTATGTGAAAAACCAAGACGGTGTATCTTGGAATAATGATGGTTTGCTACTATTTCAGAAAAGGGTTGTAATCCCTCGAGGGCCATTGTCTGAGGAGATTATGGCCGAGACTCATAAGGGCCAGTTTAGCATCCACCCTGGTGCTACAAAAATGTACCAGGACTTAAAGATGAATTTTTCGTGGCCGGAAATGAAGAAGGACATAGCGGTCTACGTGTCCAAGTGCCTAATATGTCAGAAAGTGAAGATTGAGCACCAGAAAACGTCTGGTAAGCTTCAACCTCTGGAGATTCCACAGTGGAAGTGGGAGAGTATTTCCATGGACTTCGTGGTGGGATTGCCTAATACTCAGGCTGGTTGTGACTCTATCTGGGTCATTATGGACAGATTGACCAAGTCTGCCCATTTTCTTCCAGTGAAGGTGAGCTTCACTACAGAGCAGTTGGCCAAGCTATATGTCCGCGAGATTGTGAGGCTTCTGGGAGGCACTGCAGGGAGCTTTTGGTACACAGTTGAGATTGAGTACCTCCTATCACCCTCAGACTGACGGATAGACTGAGCAGACCATCCAGACATTGGAGGACATGTTGAGGGCTTGCACGTTGGAGCAGGGTTCAGCATGGGATAGGTACCTTTCGTTGGTGGAATTTTCATACAACAACAGTTTTCATGCTAGTCTGGGCATGACACCCTACGAGGCGCTGTATGGTAGGAGGTGTCGGACTCCTACTTGCTGGTCTGAAGTTGGAGACAAAGAGCTATTTGGCTTGGAATTTGTCCAAGATACTGCCCAGCAGATCCAGATGATCAGGGAAAAGTTGAAGCAGGCGTAAGATCGCCAGAAGAGCTACTACGATGTCGAGCATCGTCCACTGGAATTCAGTGAGGGTGAGCACGTGTTTGTGAGACTTTCACCTGTCAACGGTGTTGGACGAGCACTTGGAGTGAGGAAGTTGAGCCCTCGATTTATTGGGCCCTACCAGATCCTTGATAGAGTAGGACCTGTTGCCTATCGACTTGCCTTACCTCCGAACTTAGCCAACAACCAGGATAATTATTATTTGGATAAATTAGGTAATGATTCCATAATTGACCTTAATAATTATTATTTTGATTAAATAATTATAGTAAGTGAGTAAGAATGCTGAAAGTCGCTTTTCGGAAGAAAAACGTAGATACCGGTTCTGCTACCCGCTATAAATGCGTACCGAAAAAGTATCCCAAAAAATTATAATAAGTGCATGATAAGCGCGTACCGGAAAGGTGCTCCGAAAAATAAAATAAAAATATGAAAAAACTTAGAAAAATGAGTAGGTTTAAATTTCAAAGTTTGGGATCAAGATCTTTTGCGTAGCTATTAATGCTAATACTACGCGCTTAGACATAAATGCCTATTTATGCATTAGTTGGCACATGATCCTAGGTTAAAAAATATATCTACGTGCCTCCATTTTCTGCAAACACTCCAGCCACCTCTTGTCACCTTCTCCTCAATTGTTGTGAGCCAAGGAGCTTCCTTTTTCCTTGGTTTCTTCTCCAAATACCTTGGGCTTGTGAGAGCTTGATTGGTGAGGGTGAGAGTTAGCCTTGGGACTGCTTTGTTAGCCTCTTTCTGAGTTGAGAGAGCTGTGTTGGGTGAAGGTGTCAGGCTGAGTTTGTGTTGTGTGGGTGTAGAAGCTTCAAGTAGCTTCCTTGGGAGGAAAGAACTCACCTTGTGCTCTATTTTCGTCCTCCCTAAAGTCAGTACCTTGGAGCTGACTTGTGAGCTCCAAGAGCACTATTGTTGGGCTGTTTCAAGCTTGGGGTAAGCATCCTCATCTTTGATCATCTATTTTAATGAGTAAACAAGAAGGTAATCTGAGTATGGACCTAAAATAGATTAAAGATGCATTCTTTAACGTATTTAAGTGTTAAAAGTGGGATCTTTGGAATGGATATTCACGAAATGCAGAAACCGCATTCTGTCGTGAGATATCCGGATATTTTTCGAACAGATATACGGATATCAATATCAGGATATGGCATCCGGATATGGTATCTGGATATCCGGATATTGTATATCCGGATATGGTCAGTTAGATATCCGGATATTGCATATCCGGATATGCCCCAAGAAATATCTGGATATTCTGGGATTTCGAAGAACAGTAGTTGTGTTGTGTGAACTGTAGGCTATTGGGGGTTTGTGGACCCTAGATTAAGGAAGGTGAACTTCTGGAATTAATGAACTAATTCATAATCATGTGATTAAGGGCTTATGGCTTTGTTGGAAGCCTTAAGACGTAAAACGTAAAGGAAAGACATAGTCTTTAAGTTGTATGCTTGTGATGCATAATTAATGATATGTTATTGGTCCATAACAGATTGTGATACTGCTGTGTTTGGACTTGAGAGTGGTTGTACTCTTGACTTGGATTGATTGCTAGCAAGGTAAGCTTTCGTGTCCTCGGTTTAGCCATGTTGTGGTTCCACCATGTCCCATGGGGATGTGGTTTATACATGCTATGTTACATGCTTTTGATATTTTGAAATGCTGTTGAGCTGATATATGCAATCTGCTTTATGATATGCATGTGGTGTCCACCTTTACGGTAAGCCTGAGTATGTGGTACATACGATATGGTGAGGCTGTGCGTGAGGTGCAAGCGGTGTTCCTTGTACTCATGTGGGTATAGACGTATTCCTACATTTCTCTGGCCAGTAGATAGTATAAACACACATGGCATGAATATCTATTGCACTGCATAGTTTTGGAACTAATATTGGAAATACTGCTTTTTGAACTTATATTGCACATGTAAGTGAGCTTGGGGTGGAAGATCCTTGAGGACCCCTTGTCTTACTGAGATTTCTTGTTTAGAGATCTCACCCCACGTTTGGGGACGCTTATTTCAAGGTCAGGTAATGTTGAGACCTCGGGTGGCAGGAGGCCAGAGCTGAGTAAGATATTGTTGTGATATGCTGACATGTTGGATGCTGGATGTTGACTGTTGTTTATGTTTTTCGCTATGATTATGTTATTGTCTGTTGAGACTATTATTGGGCATTGTGCCTTATTTGGAGAGCATGGGGATTGTCCATGCCACATAGACTTGATTATGTCTTCTCTTAGTTAAAGTTATATTAATGTATCAGGATTTTGGTCCAAGCTATGTGTTGTAGTCCCGTGACTTAGATACTCACTTGATATTTATATATGAGGTATTTCAGTTAGTTTTCTTGCAATTTACATACAAGCAATATTTTATGAAATTGATTAAGTAATCAAGTTGGCTAAGGTTAATGACGTCATAATTGAATTAAAGAAAAAGTTATTCCGCATTTTAATTAAACATGGCTTAATACGGTAGTATATTAACAATTCGGGTTAACACGGGCTGTTACACCAAACACAACATTATCCCAATCTCTTATGGACCATACACATATCAATAAACATGCATCTCAAGCATACAATATAAAGACAACGCCTTTCCTTTACGTTTTACGTCTTAAGGCTTCTAACAAAGCCATAAGCCCTTAATCACATGATTCTGACTTAGTCCATTAATTACAGAAGTTCAACTTCCTTAATCTAGGGTCCACAAACCCCCAATAGCCTACTGTATGAACAGTAAAGCTGCTGTTCTTCGAAATCCCAGAATATCCGGATATTCCTCGGGGCATATCCGGCTATGCAATACCCGGATATACAATATCCGGATACCATATCCAGATATCATTATCCGGATATCTGTTCGACAAATATCCAGATATTTCACGACAGAATGCAGTTCTGCATTTTCGTGAAGGTATCCTTCCAAGGTTGGGTTTTTACCGATTAAAGACCCTAAAGCATGTATTTCTAGGTGTGTTTGACATTACACAACGTTAAGTTATCATCTTTTAGCCTTTACATGCATCAAGGTTCCATCTTTAAGCAAGAAAACTCAAGTTCAAAGGTGGTGATCATACTACAAGCCAAAACAGAGGTGGATAATGCTCTTGGAGCTCTCACAACAGCTCCAAGGTGCTGACTTCAACAAATAACGAAAATGAAGGTTGAAGGTTGGTCTTTTCCCACCAAAAGAAGCTTCTTGATGCACCAAGTGCCAAGAATATGAATCCAACCCCTCAAACACAAAACTCAGCAGCCCAACCTCCCTCAAACAGGTTCACAAACTCAGAAAAAAGGACCTTTCTCTGCACACCAAGCTCACACACTCAAGGCCAAGTGTTTAAATGAAGAAATCATGTAGAAAGGTGGTATCTTTGGAGGTCTCAAGGACATAAACGAAAATGAGCAAGTGAGGGAAGGTGGCAGCAGCCAAGAGAGCAGAACTCACGTAGGAAAATAGTTTTCTAGGGAAATGTGCCCTTAATATGAGTATTTATAGCCAATTGGCCACTACACGCGTAATATTAGCCTTAATAGCTACGCAAAAGATCTTGATCCCAAACTTTGGAATCTTAACCTACTCATTTTTCTAAGATTTAAAATATTTTTATTTTATTTTTCTGAACAACTTTCTGGTACATGCTTTTCCATAGCCAGTATCAGTTATGGCACCAATACTCATTATTTTGACTTGAAACTTGTTTTACAAGTCCTACATATTATTATAGTAATTATCATACACTTATTATAATTTTCCGGATACTTTTTTGGTACGCATTTATACCGACTAGCAGAACCGGTATCTGCATTTTTCTTCCGAAAAGCGATTTTCAGCATTCTTACCCACTTACTATAATTATTTAAGCCACATAATAATTATTAGGGTCAATTATGGAATCATTTCCTAATTTATCATAATTAATCAATTAATTTCCTTAATTAGCGGTGCGAGTTCTTACAGCAACGCGGAGCTGCTTTGTTGCCAGCTGGTGCCTTGGCACCAGCTCTCTTTCCACAAATTGTATTTACTATTTGGCTGTTTTTGGTGCCTTCCTCAAATAACTATATAACATTGTTTACCAAAAAAATAAATAATAACCATATATCATTGATACATTGGCACCTACAAACAATGAAACACCACTTTAGTGTCTAAAGATGTAAAAAATTTACTTCATATTTTGTTCATCTTTATATTAATTTAATTATGTTGATCTTGTCTTTATATATATATATATATATATATATATATATATATATATATATATATTCAGTTTACAAAAATAAAAAAAAATAAAAAGATTATGAGAAGGTACCATTGAGCCTTGCTCCTGCATAGCCTGTTCCATCAACATCAGTCCACTCAATCAGTATTAACAAAAAGCAAAAATAGAAGAAAAATAGAGTTCTAAAGTATTAAAAAAAAATAGAGGAGAAATAACACTCAAATAGACATGTTGAAAAGAAAGAAAAACCCTATAAAAATATAAGTGTGTTATAATTAATATAAGCGTGTTATAATTTATATAAGAATGTTATAATTTATAGTGAAAAAATTTCTGATAAATTTGTGTAATTATGATAAATATTTTGATAATTTGATATGTCAAATTTTTTGGCACTATCTAAAATTTACCCCTCGCTCCACCATTGGTACTAGGCTAGTATAGAAAACTCTATAATTATTTGGAGCCATTGTTTTGTGGAGGTGCCACTATTATAAATAGGGGTAATCTCCATCATTTTGAATCAAGTCAAAAAGAAAAAGAGTTGTGTAGTAATAAAAGTGTTCTCTTTCTCTATATCTTTCTATAAGCTTTACTTTTCTCAAATATCCTCCTCCCAACAGAGGGCTCATCATAATTATATGCTTCTATCTCAATTTAGAGAAGAGATAACAAAATGAATTTTGGTTTTTAATTAATACATAAAGACTACGTCTTTCCTTTACGTTTTACATCTTAAGACTTCCAACAAAGCAATAAGCCCTTAATCATATGATTCTGACTTAGTTCATTTATTTCAGAAGTCCAACTTCCTTAATCTAGGGTCCACAAACCCCCAATAGCCTACTGTTCACACAACATAACTACTGTTCTTCGAAATCCCAGAATATCCAGATATTACAAGGGACATATCCGGATATGCAATATCCGGATATCACACTGACCATATCCGGATATACCATATCCGGATATCCATATCCCATATCCGGATATAAATATCCGGATACCATATCCGGATATTGATATCCGGATATCTGTTCGACAAATATCCGGATATCTCACGCCAGAATGCAGTTTCTGCATTTCGTGAATATCCAATCCAAAGGTCTAACTTTTAACCGATTATAGGCACTTAAACATGCATTTCTAGGTGTGTTTAACCTTCCCCACCCTTAAGTTATCAACTTAGATAAATACATGCATCAAGGTTCCATTTTTAAGCATCTAAACCCCTGATCATAGTTGGTATAACTTACCAAAGCTCAAAAAGCAGAATGTACAGTGCTCTTGGAGCTCTCCAATAGCTCCTTAAACTCAGACCAAGTAGGAGCATGAAAATGGCACCCAAGGTTGGTTTTTTCTCCAAAAAGGTGGCTCCTTGAAGCCTCCAATGGCATGGACAATGGCCCACAACAAGGAAGACAATACCTCAGCCCACTAAACACCCCTCAACCAGCCCCTCAACTCAGCATAAGCTGCACCTCATCCTCACAAGATACACACTCTAGTGTTTACAATAAGAGAAGGAAGAATCATGGAGAAAAATGATCCAAGACTCAAGAAATGGTGAAGGAGAATCAATGAAACAGAGTGTTGGAGTGCTGATCAGCCCCTCCACCCCACGTATAGTAGTTAGGTTTTTAGGGTTTTGTGCCATAAGTTGTATAAATATGCATTTAGGCCATAACGCGCAGTATTAGCCTTAATAGCTACGTAAAATATCTTGATCCCAAAATTTGGAATCTAATCCTACTCATTTTTCTAAGATTTTTCATATTTTTATTTTATTTTTCGGAGCACCTTTCCGGTACGCGCGTTATGGAGCACCTTTCCATAGCCAGTATCAGTTCTGGAATCAGATCACATTATTTTGACTTCAAACTTGTTTTACAAGACCTACATAATATTATAGTAATTATCATGCACTCTTCATAATTTTCCGGGATACTTTTTCGGTACGCATTTATACCGGGTAGCAGAACCGGTATCTGCACTTTTCTTCCGAAAAGCGACTTTCAGCATTTTTACTCACTTACTATAATTATTTAAGCCAAATAATAATTATTAAGGTCAATTATGGAATCATTTCCTAATTATCATAATTAATTCACTAATTACCTTAATTAGCGGTGCGGGTTCTTATAAGATGTGACTAGATTTTTTCTTGGGTTTAGTTGATGGGTTAATGGGTCTTGGGTTTAGAAATTTTTAGGCTATTATTAGGGAAGAACCCAAATTGGTGGAGTAGGGGAATTAATATATTGGATCGGTTTGGATTGGATCAATTTTCATCAACCCATCCAAAAACCGATCCAATCCAATTAAAATTTGCGGTTCGTAATCGGTTTTCGGTTTTTCAATTTTCTGTTTATTCGGTTATCGGTTTTTTGGTTCGATTATCGCGGTTTGAATCGGTTTGGATCAGTTGATGAACACCCCTAGCTAAAATGATTCAGATTTCACTTAAAATCCTTTCCAATATAAAATCCTGATTTAGACATTTACTTAAGTCTCGATCTGAAGATTTAAATCCTGATTTTAACTATTGGAATGATGTGAAGCAAGTTAGAAAAATTGTTGAATATAACATTGCTGATGTTTCATCCAAAGATGAATGGATTGTGAATGAAGGAACTTTATCTCATGATGAAAGTTTAGATGAAGACAATTTTGAATGATGTAGTTGAAGATCACGTGAAACAGAATGTCTTCGATGATAATAACTTTAGAGTGTGACAATTGTATGCAAATGTATAAGGATGGTGGCAGGTAGTCTATTTTTTTGAATTTTTTTTATACATAAGCATATGTATATAAAAGTTTAATTTTAGAGTGCAGGTAAAATCTATGATTTGAATTACGATTTTATGATTTATGATTTTTTATTCTCTTTCCGATTTTAGGTAAAATTTTGATTTCGACTACCTTGGGTTATACCCTAACAATAAGGGTTAAGTGTTTGTCATTTTAAATGACATAACTTTGTGTCGTTTTTAATGAAACTAAGTCATTTTGGTGTGTTTTTAGTATTTTTTTATATTCTCTTTTTAATAAATTAGGGAAAAAAGTGGAAGAGAGAGAATGCAAAAACATACAAAAAAGACTTAGTTTCATTTAAAATGACACAAAATTATGTCATTTAAAATGATAAATATTTTTCCCAATAATAATACATGTCATTTTTTCTAATTTCAAATTTATTTCCTTGAATGACATATTTATATACGTATTTTATAAGGGAAAAAAGTTTCCGATGTTACTTTAGACAATTTTGTCTAATGTTCATCGAAACGACGTCGTTTTGGGTTGAAAAATTAAAAAATTAGAGTGATGAAGACTATTGTAACCTGAAATAAATTAAAATTACAAAAATAACATGATTTCCGTCCCAAAACGACGTCGTTTTGGTTTAACATTAGATAAAGTTTTCAAAAGTAACATCAGATAAAACAAACCAATTTTATAATTGTAAATATTTTTTCTCTTTTAATATATACTAGTTTATTACCCGTGCTGATGCATGGGGAAAAAATCGATTTGTTTGTCTTGTAAAACTTTTCATAAATTTATTTAAAATCAATATTATCAATAATATTTTTTTGTTAAATATAAGAGCATGATGTAGGAATAAACAAAAAAAGATATATCTTTATTCAAATTCTAATTAAATAATGATGCTGAGCTACACTATAAAATATATTGACATATGCAGGTAACAAAATATGTATTTTAACACGATGAGGATAATATAAAAATTAATAATTAATAAAGACTTAATTAAAATTCAAAATATCCAAGTGATTTGCAACTTAATATAATGTATTTGTAATAAAAAAAATTAAATGTTATGCTTGACATCAAGGTAATAAGAAAGATGCGTAATGTATACTTGCAAAAGTTATAAAACTCATTCTGCGATTCACTCGTAACGCAACACATAAAAATATATTGCAGCATTTTATCTTGTCATGTAGTCATTCAAAAATTACAAAGTTTTACTCATCTTCTTTCAGTATTTTTCAGAGTTGAACTTTCATTTAGAAAGATCAAATTTACAAAGTAATAATACTTACATATTTTTTTGCAAAGATTTGTGTTATTACTATTTGAAATTTTTCAAATTCGTATTTAAAAAAATTAAAATCAGAATTAGGAATTTAATTATAAAAGAAAAAGGGCAAAATTCTAATTTAATTATAAAAAAATGTTGGCGGGCTGGTCCTCCGGACAGAGTCCAGTTTGCAATACATTTACAGAGTCCTCAGCATGTAATACATTATTATATTTATCCATATAAAAAAATTATTATAGTTGCATTTAGGTTTTTATATTTTATCTCATAAATGGACTTTCATTTATTACAACAGATTTACAAAATAATAATAAATAATTATTTTTTGCAATTATTTGTGTCGTTAGCATTTGAAATTTTATAAATTTGTATTTACAAAAATAAAAATCAGATTTACGTACTTAATTATTAAAGAAGAAGGATGAAATTTTAATTTGATTATAAAAATATGTTGGTGGGCCGGCCCTGCGGGCCGAGGCCCAGTTTGCCACATCTAACTATCAACATATAATAGGATTTTATATTTATCCACACAAAAAGTTCTTATAGTCGCATTTAGTTTTTTATATTTTATCTCAAATATGAACTTTTATTTATTACAATCACATCTAAAAAATAATAATGAACAATTATATTTTGCAAGAATTTATGTCGTTAGTATTTGGAATTTTACAAATTTATATTTACAAAAATTAAAATCAGATTTATGCCTTTAATTATAAAAAATGATAAAATTTTAATTTAATTATAAAAATAAGTTGGTGGGCCAGTCCTCCGGGCCAATGCCAGTTCGCCACCTCTAACTATCAGCATCTACTAGATTTTTATATTTATCCACACAAAAAGGCTCTTATAGTTACGTCTATATTTTTATATTTTATCTCACATATGAACTTTCATTTATTACGATTATATTTATGAAATTTTAAAAAGAAGTAGGATATTAATGCACTTGTCTGCCACTTGCATATACCATTTTCCAACATTATGATTGGAACAATGCAACATTACAAATAAGCCATTGAGACAAAGACAAAAAAGTCAGACGTATGAAGAAGGCAACCATCTACCTTCATATTGAAATATGGAGTTAAATTTCAAACATTTAAATGTCAGTTTCCAACGTTTCCAATTTCAAACTGACTTGTAAGAAAAAAGGGCTTTTTAACAATTCCCATATAAAAGATAGTGGGAATTTAATACAGTTTCCCACTAAAAGATGTTAAATTATTTTTCCACCTATAGCAACTTCAAATTTTAAGATTTAAAAAAGAAGTAGGATATTAATGCACTTGCCTACCATTTGCATCTACCATTTTCCAACATCATGATTAGAATAATGCAGCATTACAAATAAGCCATTGAGACAAAGCCAAAAAAGTCAGACTTATGAAGAAGGCAACCATCTATCTACCTTCATATTGAAATATGGAGTTAAATTTCAAACATTTAAAGGTCAGTTTGCCAAAGAAGAAAAGTTTTTGAGGGATAGTGATGTGAACAGAAAATACTATGAACTTGCAAAATAAAAGGAGATTTCGAATTTTCTCCATTTAAATAAAAATAATGACGAAATTCATTATTTTTCTTTATTTTCCAAATAAATTTTGAGTCGTTACAAATGCTAACATTAAACCACTAATAAATTATAGATATTTATAACTTGACATTAGGGGTGGAGTGGGGAACGAAACAAACATGAGAGAATAAGAGTTCAGAAATTGAAAAGAAAAAATAAAACCCATTCAAAAGAATTCAACATTAGTAACTAAAATTCAAAATGAAAAGAAACATAATGCATGATAGAGAATTCAAAATTGAAGAGCTGAAAAAGAATACTTAATTGTGAAGGGATTTTCACTACATCGGATAGAATAGGAGATCAGAAATTGAAAATAAAAAATAAAACTCATTCCAAAGAATTCAACATTAGCAACTAAAACAAAAGAAAAAAAATGAAAAGAAACATAATGTATGATAGAGAATTCAAAATTCAAGAACTGAAAAAGAATACCTGATTGTGAAGGGATTTTCATGAATTTCACTACATCAGAGAGAATAGGATATCAGAAATTGAAAAGGAAAAACAAAACTCATTCCAAAGAATTCAACATTAGCAACTAAAATAAAAGAAAAAAATGAAAAGAAACATAATGCATGATAGAGAATTCAAGATTCAAGAACTGAAAAAGAATACCTGATTGTGAAGGGATTTTCACGCTTTTCACTACATAAGAATAGGAGATCAGAAATTGAAAAGAAAAAATAAGACTCATTCCAAAGAATTCAACATTAGCAACTAAAACAAAAGAAAAAAATGAAAAGAAACATAATGCATGATAGAGAATTCAAAATTGAAGAACTGAAGAAGAATACCTGATTGTGAAGGGATTTTCACGATTTCCACTACATCAGAGAGAATAGGAGATCAGAAATTGAACTTTAACAACGAAATCAGAGGAAAAAAGAAAGAAAAGAAACATAATGCATGATAGAGAATTCAAAATTGAAGAACTGAAAAAGAATACCTGATTGTGAAATACGACGAAACCTAAACACACACCATGAAATACGACGAAACCTTCTGCCCTACGAAACGAAAAAAAGATAATTAATATACAAAAAATAGAACACGAATTCATAGCAACAACCCTACAAACAAAACTGAAGAAAGAAATCATGGCACGTTTGCATAATAAGGAGATTTAATAGAAACCAAAAAATAATACCAACACAACAACCCCTACAAACAAAAATGAAGAAAGAAATCGTAGGCAAAAAAAATTACTACGAACATCTTATGTTAAAAAAATGACGACAACAGCAAAAAAATCGCAACGGAGAAAAAAAGATTTAAAACGAAGATGAACATCAACAAGAAAATAAAAAATAACGAACAAAAATATTGTGCACTGATAAAAAAACGACGAACAGATAAGAACAGAAAGAATGTGGTTTTGCTCTGATATGGAAGCTGAAAAAAAAAAAACCAGTAAGAACAGGAGAAAGAAGAAGATGTCAAAATAAGTGAACAACTAAAAAAAAAGAAGAATGGAAAAAGTAGGTGAACATTTAATTGAGTTGTCAGTTTTTAAAATTTAAAATTTAAAAACAATTATGAGCTGTGTCCCAATAAAATGAGAATAAATCTGCACCATTAACTAAATTTATTTAATCATTTAACTAAACCAATGCATAAAGAAGGTCATCATTAAATGAGTTGTCAGCATTCAAAATTAAAAAATCAAATTTTGAATTTCAAATTTTGAAATCTCAAAATTTAAAGAGCATTCAGATATATTTATTGACTTGTCTGCCTCAAACACTCATAAGCGATATCTACCATTGATTTAAAGTAACAAATCCTGTCCATTGAAAATATAATTATTTTTTTTGTATTTATTATATTTTATTAAACGCTTACCATTAAAGAAAACTTTTTAAAATTGTCTAGTGTGAACACAAAGATGAAATTGAACCACAGTTTGACACGTCATCAAGGTTTCCAAAAAATGGAATTCCTTTATAATATAAGACTAGTGAATTACCCGTGGGATGCCCGGGGAAAAAAGAACAAAATCGTTGTCGCCGTCGTTGGTGTGTCGTCTTACTGTTAAATCCACACGTTGATCTTACTGTACACTTTCCCTCCTTCATGCAAGGTGACTTGTAATTGTTAGCACCACAGGGACCATGCATCATGTAACTGGTGACAGCAAGAAAGAGAGAAGGATGGGTTTCCTTGTTTGGAATCTCTGCTGAAATCAATCTATCAATATCAAGTCCACTATTGGGCTTGTTAGAAGGGTGCAAGAACAACAAAATATGAGCATGAGGGAGTCCATGTTTTTGAAATTCAATTGTACAAACATCTGTTACAGTTCAATAAACGAACAACGGCCGGATTAGAAGACAATAATACATATAGAGCATTTGTGGGTTCCAGTAAAGTTGTAAAAATTGATTTTGCCCATATACTTACATGCGTTAACTCTGCCAAGAACATGTTCTTTTCTTAAATCATGGAGCAATTGGTCTAATTTGAACTTGAAAACTCTGCAAAGAATATCAGGTCGATCTTCAGCGTTTAAGTTTCTGTCCCTAAGAAACCGTGTAATCTCTGGCCACTTAGGATTGCAGGTAATTGTTATAAAAAGATGAGGATATCCAGCCCAACGGCAGATTGCAAAAGCATCCTTACAATTCTCAGCCATATATCTAGGTCCGCCTGTGAATGAAGAAGGAAGAATAATACGCTTTCCGGTTTTAACAGCTGCATCCTCCCCTTTATCCCATGCATGTATTATATTTTTGTACAACTCTGCCTTAGTTGATTTTGATTATGGCGGATGAAATTAAGACGGTCATACTCAACCATAGTATAAGCATCAACCAGGAATTGCTGGAATAGTTTTCTGGAGTGAAGAAGAATTTGGGACTCCCCTGATCTCATTTGAAGCCTAAACGAAAAGAATTCTTTCATGCTAATCGTTGATCTTGGGTTTGTCGTACCACTGGAAATGGAAGCACGCTGGACATCATCGCGATAACCATCCTCTCCATAAGGAAATAACAAAGGATATTGTAAGCCAAGATACAGGGGATGCTTGACATCAATGCGCTGCAAAAGTCCGGTTTGTGTCTCCACAATGATGTCTCTGTCACCCATGACGTTGTCTATATCTCCTACAATCAAAGCAGCAACTTCAGATGCAGAGGGAAGATTATAAACTCTTCCATCGCTACCACGCTTTCGAATAAGCCTCAACTTCACCCCATTGAAGTCATCTTCCTTACAACGGTCTCTAGCATACCGAAAAGATTGCGCAATTCTGTTGTGCTCATCTAGCATTTCCTTCAAAGATCTCACAATACCGGGATCTAGGATGTCTTCATTGTTTGTGGGACTACATTTCCAATAACATGTAATCGTTAGTAAACTAACTATAATAACACAGATAATACACTTCAATGCACAAAAAATGCGAAAATAAACAAAGAGCAATGCCTTAGAAAATCCAATCTATTGTCAATTTCATTCTCGGTATCGTAGATATAAAGTTGAGCAAATTTTGGAGACGTGTTATCAGGCGGAATAAGGCTTCCTATTAAATGATGAACCTGTCCTCCAACTCGAAAACAGTAAGGTCCAGAACCTTCATTTACAGATCTATCAACTTTTGCACCGAAGGAGGTGAAGGCAAAAATCATGTTGTACGTTCGAATATATCGTAAAAAATGACGGCTCCTTATATCTTCATTATTGTGCAGTTGAAGCAATGTATCCGGAGCCATTTTTAAAGAAGGAAGTTTAACTTTTCCATTGCCGCAGCACAAACCGAACTCAGGCGTGCATGACTTTCTATCTTTTTTAAGTCTCTCTTCATACCACATATTTGCTCCACAATGCGTGCAGATGAAAGTGGGATCCCCAACGTCCCAATAATCTATATATATTCAAAGAGCAAAAAGTCATATTACAAAGAAAATTATAATTCAGAATAAAAATTAATCAAATTCATTTATACAACGACCTTCGTTGACAGAAGATATGTCTAACACAGCCTGATCGGGTGAATTGGTGTCTGTAGCAAACACGGCTTGGTTAAAAATATAACATAGGACGGTAGAAAAAATACATATTGTTGTCAAACATCATTAAAAAACATTGAGTTAAATAGTATACGTCGATCTTACTCTGTTGACAGACATAAGTTGAAGTACTACTTGGGCAGTTATCATTCCCTGACACGAGTTTCTCTTTAGATAACACAGTAACAGTTGAACGCAGGGTGATCGCATCCTCAGCATTAATCTCTATTCAAACATTAAAAAATACAGATTGGAAACACCCTATTAAGCATTGCATTAGAAAAAAAATCAAACGTTGAAATCCATATCCATGTAGTAATGACGTATTAAATGTTTAAACTCACAGGTAACCTAACCTGTTAAATCAGGCATTCTACTAACGGAATTGAGTGCGCTTGTGAATTTCTTTGAATTCTTCCTCTGAGCAATGATACCTTTGCGTCTCATCCTAGCATTTTTGCTATCTACAAAAAAGATAAGAACTATAGTATTATTATAATAATTCATAATAAATTTTTATCATCTTATTCTATAACATGATATATATAGAAACCATAAAAGGATTTTTTTCATTAAAGATTACCTCGATGTGGATTTGAATTATTAACTACTTCAGCAATTGGGGAGGAAATAGTTAAATTTGTTCGTACGTCATTTATTTCATTAAGCCTGCTCGGTCCACACAGTCACACTAAATTACAATAATGTGCAATTGCAAATTTGTAGCTCTACAAAAAAAAACAAAAAATTCTTACCTATCAACGGGTGAGTTCGAGCACGAAGAAGGATTCCCTACACAAAATTGAGACCATAAGTTCAATTTTCATGTCAGTAATAAAAAAATGACATTTTATATCAGGAAGTCACGGAACAAATTTCATAAACACAGTTGAAGAAGAAGTTTGCTGACCATTAGAAATATCACGAAGAGGCTGTCTACAACTGCTACCACCACTATGCATATTGGTAATTTCAGAAAGACTGCGCATTGAAAACAACAAAAAGTAAATTGGTATGATGATGTCCAATAACTATAAGGAGTAAAGATTATTCACTTTGGTTTTTGGTAAATTAACATTTGAGGGTAATTTTGATTACCAAAAAAAAAAAAAATTAACATTTGAGGGAGACAACTTACGTTCCAAAATTGGAGGGAGAAGCAGCAGAAATATCTTCTTGACAATATGAATAATAACAATTAGACCATAGATACAAAGTCTATGAGAAATATGAATAATAAAATTAAGATAGGAATATAATGCAGAATAATAATTTAGTCATACCCATTGACGGAAAATTTGGAATACACTCTGTAGGGGAGGAACTACTTAACAACTCATTGAAACAACTCGTTTTTTTTGTATTTCTCCAAGGAATCTCTGTTCATAAAATAAAAGCAACAAACATGGTAAAAAAAAAAGACCGACTATGATGCTAAATAACCAAGAAATTAAAAGATAATGTAAACATAAAAAAGAACATTTTTGTTATTACCATCAGAAGTATCACGAATACACTGTCTACTGCATGTGCAATCGTTCCCCACATTAGTTACTTGAGAAATGCTAAATAGTATACAAAATAAAATTAAAACGTTAAATAATAATAACACACATGCTATTCTTACTGATAATTTTGCTGCACAAGAAAAAACGATAAAGAGAACTTGCCTGGGAAAAGGAGAAGCAGAAAATGTAGGAACATTTTCTACACAATAACGAAAAAAAAATCAGATGGTAATATACTTCAACAAAGAAATCTTGCATTTTGTTTCTGCCGTACCTTTCAATGCAAACCTTTCATGACTGTGCTGTCTCTTTCGTGAAGTAGTTTTCATTGCTGATAGATTACTATTCATTATGGGATGCAAAGGAAATAAACAAACGCATCAGATGGGATATTGGATGTCATACCAGCGCAACAGTAAATGATTTCTAACAGTATCAATCCAAACAAATATCAACGTTTATTGGCATTTATTAATTTGTTTACAAATTTAAAAGTCCATCACACTAATTCGAAATTCAGGGGAGCATTAAAAATAACTTCAAACGAAACGTCAAGCAATTACTAATAATGAAATTAATTGTTATAAATTGGTATAACGGGGAATTTTAAATGACATCCCTAAACTGAAACACGTTGTACTAAAGAAATTCACACATTTGGCAAAAAGAAAAAGTAAAGCTGATAACAAAATATTAAAAGGAATTTTTTTTGCAAACTTTGGTAAAAATGAAGAAGCGAAGTTGATATCAAAATATTAAAAAATAAATATTAAGGCCTTGGTACACTGTCAAAGTTCAACACATGATAATATGCCACAGAATAAGGAAAATGCCAATAGCTCCTCATTACAAAAAAAAATCTACCGTTTTTATTGGCATTTATTAATTTGTTTAAAAAATTAAAGATCCAACACACTAATTCAAAATTCAGGGGAGCATTAAAAATAACTTCACACGAAACGTCAAGCAATTACTAATAATGAAATTCATTGTTATCAATTTGTATCATGGGGAATTTCAAATGACATCCCTAAAATTGAAATGATATCAAAATATTAAAAAATAAATATTAAGGCCTTGGTACACTGTCAAAGTTCAACACATGATAATAGGCCACAGAATAAGGAAAATGCCAATAGCTCCTCGTTACAAAAAAAAAATCTACCGTTTTTATTGGCATTTATTAATTTGTTTAAAAATTTAAAGGTCCAACACACTAATTCAAAATTCAGGGGAGCATTAAAAATGACTTCACACGAAACGTCAAGCAATTACTAATAATGAAATTCATTGTTATCAATTTGTATCATGGGGAATTTCAAATGACATCCCTAAAATTGAAATGATATCAAAATATTAAAAAATAAATATTAAGGCCTTGGTACACTGTCAAAGTTCAACACATGATAATATGCCACAGAATAAGGAAAATGCCAATAGCTCCTCGTTACAAAAAAAATCTACCGTTTTTATTGGCATTTATTAATTTGTTTAAAAATTTAAAGGTCCAACACACTAATTCAAAATTCAGGAGAGCATTAAAAATAACTTCACACGAAACGTCAAGCAATTACTAATAATGAAATTCATTGTTATCAATTTGTATCATGGGGAATTTCAAATGACATCCCTAAAATTGAAATGATATCAAAATATTAAAAAATAAATATTAAGGCCTTGGTACACTGTCAAAGTTCAACACATGATAATAGGCCACAGAATAAGGAAAATGTCAATAGCTCCTCGTTACAAAAAATCGACCAATCTACCGTTTTTATTGGCATTTATTAATTTGTTTACAAATTTAAAAGTCCATCACACTAATTCGAAATTCAGGGGAGCATTAAAAATAACTTCAAACGAAACGTCAAGCAATTACTAATAATGAAATTAATTGTTATAAATTGGTATAACGGGGAATTTTAAATGACATCCCTAAACTGAAACTGAAAATGGCTTACTTCGGAGTATATTCATCCCAATGTTTTTGACAGTTCTTACAATACCATTTCTCAAAATCTTCACACACTGAATATGGACATTTCTTACAGGACCTGTACCACCAGTTGTATTTACTTTCGATGGATCTTACAGTTCCATAAGTAATGCAAGTAGTAGCATCCATGCAATTCTTAATATCAGTAAGAAATTTCCTCTCTGTATCCTTCAGAAAATTATAACACCTCGGAAAATTAAATGTGAATTTATGTGATAGAATGTGGGTTTAAAAGGGAAGGATTAGTGAAAATCCGAGAATTAGGGCCAAAATGGGCTAAAAGGGCAAAATGGTAATTTGCCAAGAACGTAAACCGAGGCATGAAAAATGGAGTTAGAGATTTAATATGACAAAAATAATGCTGGAAATGGAATCAGGGCGGAAAATTGAGTGAATAGGCAAATTTGGGAAAAATTGATGAATAGTGATTTTTAGTGTTAAATACTGCGGTACGAGTGTACCGATAAGTGTGAAATTTTTATCAATATTTCGAGGAAAGAAAAATATGTCATGGACTGGAAAAATATGTAGATTAAGAATATATGATCAGAATTTTTATCGGAGTGAAAGTTAGATCGCGTGTGGGACCCGTGTGACCGAAGTCACTTGGCCCCCACCCCTTTTTCTTCTTTCTTTCCTCCTCTTCTTCTCCTTCATGCGCGCCCTTCCCCTGCAAAATGAACCCAAAACCCCATTTCTCTCTTCTCTCACCAATTCTTCATTTCTCCACCAAATCACTTGATTTTGGTGTCGAAATCTATTGTAAACAACCTTCCAAAGCCATTGGTAACACTTAGAAGCCATGAAATCATCTCCTTGGGGCGAAAATGGACAAAATCAGATTCGAACCCTTAGGTGTTCTTGGAGTTTTTGAGAGTTTTGGATCTCCTTTGGATTGATGGAGCCTTGGTGGTGTTCCTACACTAGATGGTGAGTATATTTGTGGTATTTTTATGGTTGATTTCATAGATCTATGAATTTGTGTTCAAAGCTTTGATTTTAGATGTGTAATGATAGAGAGCTCAAATGGAAAAATGCTATTAGATGAAAATGCCTTAGAATGATGCATGAAAGCTAGAAATGCTATGATAAATTTTGGTGAAAAAGTTGGAATTTTAACTTAGGAAAATTTGTGAAGATTTCATGAAAAAGTGGTATGTGGTGTGATTGGATAATTGAATGGTGGACCTTTGGTATAGAGTGATAATATGATGAGATGATTAGTGTGTGTGTTAAAATGGAATTGAAAACCTTGTAGAATCAACCTTGAGGAATTCGAACCATAGAGTGGTTTGGAGGAAAAATGATGTAAAGGTTGTGAATTTGATGGAAAATGATATAAATATGATGTTTAAAGGGATGATGGTATAGTGTGATATAGTGGAATGAGAAGAAATAATGTGTGATTCATGATATAATTGGTAATTTGATCTATAAAAGAGATTGAAGTAAAATGAATAATTATTTGAGATTTAATGTTTGATTTGGAAATGGATTGATAATCATGTTGTGGATTATCTAGGTTGCCTCTTGTGGACGCTTTGGAAGCGGGTAAGCTTGGAGCTTACGTTTGGAGCATGGGCTCGGTATTGAGGTAACCATTGGAACTGGGGTTTAGCCCTTGTGTGCTCCACCACACCTAGTGGATGGTTGTGGTTGGATTATGTGGTTATGACATTGTGTGATTGTGTGCTTGTATGCATATTGCTTGATTTATGTGAAAATTGTTTGGTCACTGGCCAGTTGACGTGTGTTGGAGTTTGGACATCCGCTGGATCATTTCGTGACGGAATGCCAGTTGGAATGTGCCATGGAGTCGACTCTGGGAGCGGCGCCAGGATGATCCAAACGGGGACGTCCGCCGGATAGGGCTCATGAGGAGTTCCGGTTGGGTATTGCCATGGAGTCTTCTCAACCATGGGAGAGGCGCCAGGACTGTCTCGGGAGTTATATGATGGAGTCCTTGAACATGAATCCATGAGTGGATGTTCTCGGGTTGTCTCCAGTTGGTGGGTGATATTGCATTGCTTGCATATTGTATGATGTTATATTTGCACATTGAGTGAGCCATGGGGTGGAGAAACCTCCAGGGCCCTTGGTTTACTGAGATATATTTATATATCTCACCCCGTGTTGTGGGGCATCATTTCAGGTTAGGTTGAGCCTGGAAGAGTGGAGCATGAGGTGCATATTGGAGGCACCATGTGATGAGCATTGGATAGGGACATACTTTGCATATGTATATGCTTTAAATTAGATCATGAACTTATGCATGTTGAAAATGCCATGCTTTGTATGTTCATGACTACATGTTAGATTCTTCAATATGATGTATATGTATAACTTGGAACCTATTGTATATTTGAGTGAGCATGGGACTTGTCCATTGCCACATTCATTGTAATTGAAGTCTTGGTGAATATGTTGTAAAATGGACCATATTTGATGTAAAATGGCCATTATGTTAAGGACTTTGTATATGATGCATAATTGAATGAAAATGTATGGTTGAGGGGCCTAGAGCCTAAGTTATAGTATGTTTAAGTGTTGTGTGGAGTACTAAGAGGTTAGGGATGGATTACACAACCCTTATTTGGCTTAAAATGCTGTAATCTGTCACTTTTACTGCATAGTAATCGATTACCCAAGCATGGTAATCGATTACCATGCAACAGGGGACGAAATTTGGCTACTGTCTTCACTGGTAATCGATTACTGAGGCTTGGTAATCGATTACCATGTGAGGTAATCGATTACCCAAGCTTGGTAATCGATTACCAGAACAGAGGAGGTCAAAAATTGGCTACTGCCTCATTTTTGACAGGTGGTAATCGATTACCACCCACTGGTAATCGATTACCACAGTACAATTTTTGAAAATTCAGGTTTTTCTTGACTTAAAGAAAGGGGCATAACTTGTTGGGTAGAACTCCAAATGATTCGTGGTTTGAAACCACGCGTAGCTTACGTAAAGGGCTAGAGCTTGGTAAGAAAGGAGAATGCGTTGATGGGTTTAAAATGAGTTGAATAAAAAGTAAAGTTTAATGTTGTTGTTAAGCTAGATGCTTCCGCGTATTGCATTTACAATTATAGTGTTGTTTTAATTAATTACGGAAAAGGATATTGTTATAAAAAGGAACGCGATAAAAGGAAAAAGTTTGCCCGTAATTTAATTAACCAATTACTGTGATTGTAACTGCGCTTAATATCATAATCAATGTTAACAATACCGGTACGTAACGGGCTGTTACATTTTATGGTATCAGAGCAGTTTCTTTAGGGAACTCTGATGAGTGTGTAATTGAGGTGAGTGCTGTATAGTTGTACGTAGACTCTTATTGACTGCTGCACATGTGATTCCTTAGTTTGGGCCTGATCAACCCATTTCTTTGTGTTCAATGTGTGGTCAGTATAAGATGCCTTCGTGACAACCCTGGAGCACCAATGCCAGTCCTTAGGCTAAGGTGGTGGGTGCAGTGTTGACTACCCCACAGATGGATATGTTAGTAAGTGAATTTGGTATAATTGAGGATTTAGTGAGAATGAAATTGTGATAAGATGTATAACCGTTTTGGGTAGAATACTGCCATAACTGAATATGTGGTCTTATGGTGAGTAAGAATGATTGAGTTGAGTTGATATTGGTATGATGATGTTGGTAGGTCTTCCCTAAATGTTTGGGGAGTTAGAAAAATTGAGTATATGTGGAATTAGTAGTATGTCTTCGATGTGGTAAGGGAATTGGAACCCCGATTAATTTGTGAAAACTTGAATTTGAGTGCTTATGTGTAATATTGGATACCTTAGGGTAAAGTATAAGGTTATAAGACCCTTGATGAGGGCAAGTACATGGATGACTTGATATGCTTGAATGTAGAAGTAAATTGAAAATTTTAAATTTTGGATTGAGGATGGTGAGCAACTTAAGAGAAAGGTGGAAATGATGGGATGGATAATTCAATGTTGAAATCGGGACTTTAGTCCATGATAATTTAGTGATTGGTTGAATGTAAGTGAGGATATCATATGTATAAAAAAGTAAAATATAAGAAGTTGAGGAAATTGCCATGTAAGGCATTGGATGAATTTGATTGAAAGCATGAGAGTCCATAAGTTAAGGATGGTTGGACTTGACAAATGTGAGGTGAGAAAATATAACTGAGTGTGGTGTATTAATGGTACTAATATGCTTCCATAATGTTGTGGAGCATTGAAATTTAAGGATATGGCTTAACTATATGGGGATGGTAATCCTGTGATGGCTAAGTGTTATTTGTAAATATATTTATATGTATTGTGAAGGCCGGGGTGCCTAAATGTATATTTGTGTTGTTTTGAGTTAGTAAACTCTGTGGAAAAAGAAAAAATTATTTTTTGGTAAAAGAGTAACGATGTAAGTGAAAATTCCCTATGATGGGAAATGTGAAGAGATTGTCTCTTTGGAGTGTCGTTGGATGCTCAATGCGGTGTGGGATTCATGATGGAGTCCCGGTGTGCAAGTTATACCTTGGCACACATGTTGGTAATGATGTGGCAATTAATATTGTCCTGGGTTTCCCTTTGTGGATTGAATCCTAAGAGGTGTTGCTCTTGGAAGTCCCAGGCGAGCACTGCTCGAAGTTGATAATGTATCTGGTGGTCCTGATGCGCAGAATGCGTGGACGGTTAAATGATGGCACCCTTGGTGTCATAATGAAATATTGAGGGGAAAAGTGAAGTTATTCTACTGAAGTGGATCTTCTACAGTGTTGAGAATGGCTGCTATAAGTCATGATGGACAATGGATTAAGACTGTACCAAACATGGGTACTGTAGGAATTGAAAGTTTTGTGTCAAAGTATGAAAGAGATGATGGAATCAGGTGAGGATGATTATGTTATAGACAAAGACTAATGACTAGTCGAGTGAAATGAGTATATTGTTGAGAAAAGGACCATATTGGAAAATTATAGTAGATGGTGCAAAAGTAGGATATATCTAGTATACCATTATGTATGTATATAAGAATTTGCTTGCTGTTATATACGGATTTGGTGTGAATATGTTGTATCGGTGTGGCTTAAATGCCTGTAGAGTATGGCTATCTCCGTATGGATTATGTTCCCGGAGATTATTATTATTCTATATAAGTAAAGTAATGTGAGGTAGAACCTTGAGTTAGTTGGACTGTTAGTACAGCCTATGGCATGTTACCTCTTCTTGCGTGAATTATAAGGACAGATTCTCTGATTGATGGGGCATTGCACCTGGGGCCCTTAGGACAGCAAGAGCTCGAGGGGTTAAACCTGGGATGTTCTTACCCATTGCATTAGAGAATTGTATCTTGTGAGGAACGCAAGAGGTGAATTTGGATAACTGTAAGTGAACAGTAATATGCCTAACATGATGAAATGTGTGAGAGGTGCCATGAGATGGTAGTTTGGATTATGAAATTGAGCACTCGGAGATGTGCATGAGTGTATACCAAGTGTGGTAGTATGGAATTGTGATTTTACGGAAGTTGTGAAGTGAATTATTGGATTATCACCCTAGGTGAAGGGGATGGAAAAAAATTGAGTAGTGATGATGGATTGAGTCAAAGTCTCTTGGGAAGATTTGTGATGGCTAGATGTTAAGCTAAGTTGGTGGCCAAAGTGGCCAATGATTTTAAGTTGGTGGCCAAAGTGGCCGATGATTTTAAGAAGTGATTAATGATGATATAGTCAAGTAAGAAAGTGTGATACTAGTTGTTAAAGAGAAATGTATTTGGTGAAATGAAAGGTGGATATCCTTACCCTGGTGGTAGAGTTACTGATGAAGCAGTATAGATGCAAAATTTTGTGAATGATGTGTTGAAAATACACAATGTTAATGTTGTGTTTGGCTAGGTATCAAAATATATGATTGAGAGTGCTATTAGTACTTTGATAGTCCGAGAGACTTGTGTAATAGCCGATATGAAATTATGAAAGTAATGATAGTGATGGATTTAGTCCTTGTGGCATGATGGTTAGGCTTTGAAAATCCCTATATGATGGGACAGGTATGAGAGAGAGATTATATGTGACCTTGGAGCGGTACATACTGATTAAATGAAATAATGATGAAGGTGAGGTGTATAGAATGAAATACGTGTGAAATTGATAACATGAGTATGGAATGGTGATTAAGGAAAATTGTTAGTGAAAATTTTAGGCATGTTGCCTTAAATGTGAGAAATCAGTGATGAACTATGTGTTAAGTTTTGAGAGGTCTAGTTGAAATGGCAAGTACGATTTGGTGTATGAAAATAAATGAGTGAATTCATGGTTGAAGGCTTTGAATTAGCCGATTTAGTGTATAAAATTCATGAGTGAATTCGTGATTGAAAGCGTTGAAATGACTGATGAGAGGTATGAATTGTAATGTGTGGTCCATTGGGGACCAGATAAAGATCTTGAGAGAGAGATTCGCCATTGTGCTTTGGTGAAATTGTTGAACTTTTAAGGATAGATTGACAGTTGAGCACAAGGACGGTGCTTGTTAAAGATAAAGTGCTGAGATGAAACTGTACGTTGTAGGTTGAGAACATGAGAAAAGAAAAATGTGGATATACGAGTTGTGGCTAGGTGCCAAAAATGGGGATTTGTCCCTCAGAAAATAAAGGTATAGTGAGCGTGAACTGGATGAGTACTCGGTGAGTTGCACTGAGAGGCTGTGAGATTCCATAATAGTGTTTGATGTGGAATAAGAAATGTGAAAGAGATTGATGACAAGAGTTAATACTCCGTGGAGATAGAATTCAAAGAAGGAAAATTGTGGCTGTATTGTGCCAATAAGTAAGAGTTGCCTGTGTGGCACAGATTGAATAGGATGTAGCATAACCCTAAGGGTATATAGGTTGATATGTTAATTTGGTAGGAAAACCTGCCAAGTGAAAATATGAGCTATATGTGCTTGGTAGCCTGACTTGTGAAAAGAAGAAATTGAAAGAAAGTGGCTTGGTAAAGCATTGATAGAGCACAACTGTGTGGTGCGCTCCGGTTGTTCACATGTGGTGTCACCGGTTGAGATTGAGATTGGGAAGGACTTGAAGTCTCCCATTGGGCCTTTGAAAGGCAAGACTATTGTGAAATGTGGCTGAAAAGCCAAAAGATAAAAATGTAAATGAGTATTTTGGTGTCCGCGCACTGGATGAGGCTTCTTGGGGTACGGGGGACTGAGATTCTCCGGCTGTATCCTGAGTTAGCATATGTGCATAGTTGATTTTGCGGACAAAATTCCTAAAAGGTGGGGTGAATATAACACCTCGGAAAATTAAATGTGAATTTATGTGATAGAATGTGGGTTTAAAAGGGAAGGATTAGTGAAAATCCGAGAATTAGGGCCAAAATGGGCTAAAAGGGCAAAATGGTAATTTGCCAAGAACGTAAACCGAGGCATGAAAAATGGAGTTAGAGATTTAATATGACAAAAATAATGCTGGAAATGGAATCAGGGCGGAAAATTGAGTGAATAGGCAAATTTGGGAAAAATTGATGAATAGTGATTTTTAGTGTTAAATACTGCGGTACGAGTGTACCGATAAGTGTGAAATTTTTATCAATATTTTGAGGAAAGAAAAATATGTCATGGACTGGAAAAATATGTAGATTAAGAATATATGATCAGAATTTTTATCGGAGTGAAAGTTAGATCGCGTGTGGGACCCGTGTGACCGAAGTCACTTGGCCCCCACCCCTTTTTCTTCTTTCTTTCCTCCTCTTCTTCTCCTTCATGCGCGCCCTTCCCCTGCAAAATGAACCCAAAACCCCATTTCTCTCTTCTCTCACCAATTCTTCATTTCTCCACCAAATCACTTGATTTTGGTGTTGAAATCTATTGTAAACAACCTTCCAAAGCCATTGGTAACACTTAGAAGCCATGAAATCATCTCCTTGGGGCGAAAATGGACAAAATCAGATTCGAACCCTTAGGTGTTCTTGGAGTTTTTGAGAGTTTTGGATCTCCTTTGGATTGATGGAGCCTTGGTGGTGTTCCTACACTAGATGGTGAGTATATTTGTGGTATTTTTATGGTTGATTTCATAGATCTATGAATTTGTGTTCAAAGCTTTGATTTTAGATGTGTAATGATAGAGAGCTCAAATGGAAAAATGCTATTAGATGAAAATGCCTTAGAATGATGCATGAAAGCTAGAAATGCTATGATAAATTTTGGTGAAAAAGTTGGAATTTTAACTTAGGAAAATTTGTGAAGATTTCATGAAAAAGTGGTATGTGGTGTAATTGGATAATTGAATGGTGGACCTTTGGTATAGAGTGATAATATGATGATATGATTAGTGTGTGTGTTAAAATGGAATTGAAAACCTTGTAGAATCAACCTTGAGGAATTCGAACCATAGAGTGGTTTGGAGGAAAAATGATGTAAAGGTTGTGAATTTGATGGAAAATGATATAAATATGATGTTTAAAGGGATGATGGTATAGTGTGATATAGTGGAATGAGAAGAAATAATGTGTGATTCATGATATAATTGGTAATTTGATCTATAAAAGAGATTGAAGTAAAATGAATAATTATTTGAGATTTAATGTTTGATTTGGAAATGGATTGATAATCATGTTGTGGATTATCTAGGTTGCCTCTTGTGGACGCTTTGGAAGCGGGTAAGCTTGGAGCTTACGTTTGGAGCATGGGCTCGGTATTGAGGTAACCATTGGAACTGGGGTTTAGCCCTTGTGTGCTCCACCACACCTAGTGGATGGTTGTGGTTGGATTATGTGGTTATGACATTGTGTGATTGTGTGCTTGTATGCATATTGCTTGATTTATGTGAAAATTGTTTGGTCACTGGCCAGTTGACGTGTGTGGAGTTTGGACATCCGCTGGATCATTTCGTGACGGAATGCCAGTTGGAATGTGCCATGGAGTCGACTCTGGGAGCGGCGCCAGGATGATCCAAACGGGGACGTCCGCCGGATAGGGCTCATGAGGAGTTCCGGTTGGGTATTGCCATGGAGTCTTCTCAACCATGGGAGAGGCGCCAGGACTGTCTCGGGAGTTATATGATGGAGTCCTTGAACATGAATCCATGAGTGGATGTTCTCGGGTTGTCTCCAGTTGGTGGGTGATATTGCATTGCTTGCATATTGTATGATGTTATATTTGCACATTGAGTGAGCCATGGGGTGGAGAAACCTCCAGGGCCCTTGGTTTACTGAGATATATTTATATATCTCACCCCGTGTTGTGGGGCATCATTTCAGGTTAGGTTGAGCCTGGAAGAGTGGAGCATGAGGTGCATATTGGAGGCACCATGTGATGAGCATTGGATAGGGACATACTTTGCATATGTATATGCTTTAAATTAGATCATGAACTTATGCATGTTGAAAATGCCATGCTTTGTATGTTCATGACTACATGTTAGATTCTTCAATATGATGTATATGTATAACTTGGAACCTATTGTATATTTGAGTGAGCATGGGACTTGTCCATTGCCACATTCATTGTAATTGAAGCCTTGGTGAATATGTTGTAAAATGGACCATGTTTGATGTAAAAATGGCCATTATGTTAAGGACTTTGTATATGATGCATAATTGAATGAAAATGTATGGTTGAAGGGCCTAGAGCCTAAGTTATAGTATGTTTAAGTGTTGTGTGGAGTACTAAGAGGTTAGGGATGGATTACACAACCCTTATTGGGCTTAAAATGCTGTAATCTGTCACTTTTACTGCATAGTAATCGATTACCCAAGCATGGTAATCGATTACCATGCAACAGGGGACGAAATTTGGCTACTGTCTTCACTGGTAATCGATTACTGAGGCTTGGTAATCGATTACCATGTGAGGTAATCGATTACCCAAGCTTGGTAATCGATTACCAGAACAGAGGAGGTCAAAATTTGGCTACTGCCTCATTTTTGACAGGTGGTAATCGATTACCACCCACTGGTAATCGATTACCACAGTACAATTTTTGAAAATTCAGGTTTTTCTTGACTTAAAGAAAGGGGCATAACTTGTTGGGTAGAACTCCAAATGATTCGTGGTTTGAAACCACGCGTAGCTTACGTAAAGGGCTAGAGCTTGGTAAGAAAGGAGAATGCGTTGATGGGTTTAAAATGAGTTGAATAAAAAGTAAAGTTTAATGTTGTTGTTAAGCTAGATGCTTCCGCTTATTGCATTTACAATTATAGTGTTGTTTTAATTAATTACGGAAAAAGATATTGTTATAAAAAGGAACGCGATAAAAGGAAAAAGTTTGCCCGTAATTTAATTAACCAATTACTGTGATTGTAACTGCGCTTAATATCATAATCAATGTTAACAATACCGGTACGTAACGGGCTGTTACATATAACAAATGGAATAAGTGGAGGCCGTCCTGCTTTTATGGTGGGAAATTATTGTATTGTAGCTACGTGCAATAGAAAGATCACTCTTTACACTGACATGTATTAGAATGGTGCATGATGTTTAACATTTGTTTATCTTATTCATGGTTGGTAACAATTCATTTCATGTCCGGGGATGGTTTTAGAATGGCCACACCATCTCTTCAATACCCTGAAGTCGAACACAATAAAAGGCTGTTATCTGAATGGTTTAGTCAAGATATTGCGAATGAGCTCAAACTTTCAAACAAGCTTACTAAAAGAAAAACTCTTAGATAACCAATCTACAAATGATGAGAGATCAGATGCAGCACAGTTACCTGCCAACCTTTCCCTCTCAGAAGGTGAAGTAATGAGACTTTTAGGAGGTGATTTTGTGGAATGGAAAATTGTTGCTCTTGAGAGTCTTTTAAGGACCACGCATCAGGCATGCAGGAAGGTCTAATAGGTCTCTTCACTTTACTAGGAACCTTGATCACCAGCTCTTAATATAGTTAAAGAAAATCGTCTTATGGCCATTTTCTATGAGCAGCTGGATTATACTTCGAAACTGAAGGTAAAACGACTTGCTGCCATTGTTGAAAAACATATCAGAATTTGGAAGGTCAGTTACTTTTAGGGAGTCTGAAACTATGAACCACCGACACTTCAAAAACCTCGACGTGTTGTGTCGTATCCGACACTTCCTGACACTCTCCGACATTCCGACACTTCCCGACACTTCAATGCAGGTTGTAGAAACTCAGAAAAAGGTTCAAATGTTGAGTTGTGTTGCGTTTTTAGTTCTAACTATTAGATTCGTTGGATTACTATTATTATTTTATTGAATTTAATATAAATGTTTATGATATCTTATGTTTCTTTGCAAAATTAATGGGTATTATAAGTTTAGCTTTATTTTTTTGTTAAGTTATTAAATATTTAATATAATATACGCAACATAAATTAAAAATATTATTTAATATTAAAATGTGTTCTAACATGTCGAAATCTAATATTTTTTAGAATTAACGTGTCGGATTGTCGTGTCATATCGTGTCTCGTGTCGGTATCGATGCTACATACATCTGAACCATACCAAGAAAAAGTCCGTACCGTTTATGTTGTGGGATAGTAATTATTAACTATATGTGTTAATAAAGATTTTTTACTCTTTGAATTATTGTATGATTGAACAACAATCTCTCCCTTTATATAGAAGTCAGAAAGAGTTAATTGGTAAGCATAATTAACATAAACTCTGTAATGCCATTATAGGTTTTCAATGCTCCTATCTGGAAACAACAAACATACCTATTCATTTTTAATCTTTTTTTTATACAATGGTAGTACTGAGATTCAAATCTATGATCTCGGCACATTACTCAAATCCCTTATTACTAGATCAATCCTAATGGCTTGACTACCTATTCATTTTTGCAAAGAATTACCTTAGCAAGCATGAAATTAATAAATATAAGCTTTCCGTAGTCACATGAGATCCTGATATATGTTGTACTCTAAGGACTTCTCTAAATGCATAGCAATTAAGGCAATTACATTGATTTGATAGTCATGAACATGGAAAAATTGTTACAAATTGATAACAGAGAAATTTTAACCGTAACATATAATGTAACAGCCCGTTGTACACCGGTATTGTTAACATTGATTATGATATTAAGCGCAGTTACAATCACAGTGATTAGGTTAATTAAATTACGGGCAAATTTTTCTTTTAACATATTCCTTTTCTTTTTCATAAATACATTTTCCGTAATCAATTAAAACCATACTATAATTGTAAATGCCATTTGCGGAATCATACACTTTCTAACCTCATAGATCATTCTTTTTATTCATTTCATTTAAACTCACCATCTTACTCTCATCTTTTACCAAGTTGTAGTCCTTTACGTTGTCTACGCGTGGTTTCAAACCACGTATCATTTGGAGTTCTACCCATCAAGTCATGCCCCTTTCTTTAAGTCAAGAAAAACCTGAATTTTCAAAAATTGCACTGTGGTAATCGATTACCAGTGGGTGGTAATCGATTACCACCTGTCAAAATGAGGCAGTAGCCAAATTTTGACCTCCTCTGTTCTGGTAATCGATTACCAACCTTGGGTAATCGATTACCTCACATGGTAATCGATTACCAAAGGCCAGTAATCGATTACCAGTGCAGACAGTAGCTAATTTTTCGTCCCCTGTTGCATGGTAATCGATTACCATGCTTGGGTAATCGATTACTATGCAGCAAAATGACAGATTACAGCTGTTTTGAGCCCCAAAAAGGGTGTGTAATCCATCCCTAACCCCTTGGTACTCCACATAACACATAATCATGTCCTAATGTTGGCTCTAGGCCCTTCCATCATGCATTTTCCTTAAGTTTAACATCAATTACATCATTCTCAAATAATGGCCATTTACATGTACATATGGACCATTTTTACATCATTACACATCAAGACTTCAAGGCTATGAATGTGGCAATGGACAAGTCCCATGCTCACTCAAAATATACAGTTATCCAAGCCATGAATAATAAAACATAACAAGACTTAGCATATGACCATGAACACTAACAAAAGCATGGAAAATGGCATCATGCAATATGTTCATGCCCTAAGTCTCAAAATACTAATGGTATGCTATGTGCACTCCATAAACTCCTCCAAAAAGCCATGCAATCCAATGCACCGCATGCCCATCCAACGTCCACTATACGGGCTTCTTGCCCGAAGCTCCTCCCGGCTCATAGTGACCTGAAATGTGGTCCCCCAAACACGGGGTGAGATATACGGATATATCTCAGTAAACCAATGGAGCTAGAGGCTCTCTCCACTCCATGGCTCACTAAAATGTATCAAAATGACATAATATGGCATGCAAGTAAAACAATATCACCATCCTCCTGGAGACACCCAAGAACATCCACTCATGGATTCATGTTCAAGGACTCCATCATATAACTCCCTGGACAGTCCTGGCGCCTCTCCCATGGTTGAGAAGACTCCATGGCAATACCCAACCGGAACTCCTCATGAGCCCTATCCGGCGGACGTCCCACGTTTGTGTAACAGCCCGTTGTACACCGGTATTGTTAACATTGATTATGATATTAAGCGCAGTTACAATCACAGTGATTAGATTAATTAAATTACGGGCAAATTTTTCTTTTAACATATTCCTTTTCTTTTTCATAAATACATTTTCCGTAATCAATTAAAACCACACTATAATTGTAAATGCCATTTGCGGAATCATACACTTTCTAACATCATAAATCATTCTTTTTATTCATTTCATTTAAACTCACCATCTTACTCTCATCTTTTACCAAGTTGTAGTCCTTTACGTTGTCTACGCGTGGTTTCAAACCACGTATCATTTGGAGTTCTACCCATCAAGTTATGCCCCTTTCTTTAAGTCAAGAAAAACCTGAATTTTCAAAAATTGCACTGTGGTAATCGATTACCAGTGGGTGGTAATCGATTACCACCTGTCAAAAATGAGGCAGTAGCCAAATTTTGACCTCCTCTGTTCTGGTAATCGATTACCAACCTTGGGTAATCGATTACCTCACATGGTAATCGATTACCAAGCCTTAGTAATCGATTACCAGTGCAGACAGTAGCCAATTTTCGTCCCCTGTTGCATGGTAATCGATTACCATGCTTGGGTAATCGATTACTATGCAGCAAAATGACAGATTACAGCTGGTTTGAGCCCCAAAAAGGGTGTGTAATCCATCCCTAACCCCTTGGTACTCCACATAACACATAATCATGTCCTAATGTTGGCTCTAGGCCCTTCCATCATGCATTTTCCTTAAGTTTAGCATCAATTACATCATTCTCAAAATAATGGCCATTTACATGCAATATGGACCATTTTTACAACATAACTCATCAAGACTTCAAGGCTATGAATGTGGCAATGGACAAGTCCCATGCTCACTCAAAATGTACAGTTATCCAAGCTATAAACAATAACCATAGACAAGACTTAGCATATGACCATGAACACTAACAAAAGCATGGAAAATAACATCATGCAATATGTTCATGACCTAAGTCTCAAAATACTAATGGTATGCTATGTGCACTCCATAAACTCCTCCAAAAAGCCATGCAATCCAATGCACCGCATGCCCATCCAACGTCCACTATACGGGCTTCTTGCCCGAAGCTCCTCCCGGCTCATAGTGACCTGAAATGTGGTCCCCCAAACACGGGGTGAGATATACGGATATATCTCAGTAAACCAATGGAGCTAGAGGCTCTCTCCACTCCATGGCTCACTAAAATGTATCAAAATGACATAATATGGCATGCAAGTAAAACAATATCACCATCCTCCTGGAGACACCCAAGAACATCCACTCATGGATTCATGTTCAAGGACTCCATCATATAACTCCCTGGACAGTCCTGGCGCCTCTCCCATGGTTGAGAAGACTCCATGGCAATACCCAACCGGAACTCCTCATGAGCCCTATCCGGCGGACGTCCCACGTTTGGATCATCCTGGCGCCGCTCCCAGAGTCGACTCCACGGCAATACCCGACTGGCATTCTCACAAGGATGAATCCAGCGGATGACCAAACTCCACTTGTCAACTGATCAGCGACCACACACAATTTTCACACAATACAAGCAATATGCATACAAGCATACAAACACATCATGTCATAACTACATCGTCCAACCACAACCTTCCTCTAGGTGTGGTGGAGCTCACTAGGGATTAAACCCAAGTTCCAAGAGTTTACCTTAACACGAGCAACACCGTTCCAAACGTATGCTCCAATTCAACTTTTCTCAAATCCAACCGTGTGAGGCACCCTACAACAATCATCAAATCCAATTTACTCAAAAACTCATTTTTCATCAAAATTCCTCAAATTTTGCCTAAGTTACAAATCCATATTTTTCACCAAAAATTAACATAGCATTTCTAGCTTACAAACATGATTCTAAGGCCTTTTCATCTAATAGCATTTTTGCATTTGGGCTCTCTATCATCACACATCTAAAATCAAAGGTTTGAACACATATTCATAGATCTATGGAATCAACTATAAAGAGACCACAAATATACTTACAATGAGTAGTATGATCACCACCAAGGCTTCACTAAACCATTTGAAGCTCAAAACTCCAAGAAATCTTCAAGAACACTAATGGGTCGATCTGAGTTTGCCAAAAACGTGGCCAAAGAGGTGGATTCAAGGCTTCTAGATGCTACCAATGGCTTTGGAAGGTTGTTTACGATAGATTTCAACACCAAAACCAAGCGATTCGGTGGAGAAACGAAGAAATGGCAAGAAAATGGAGAATGGGAGAAAATGGTTCCTTTTTCCTTGCAGAGAGCGCACGGGAGAGATGAGAGGAAAAGAAAGAAGAAGGAAAGAAAAGGAGGTGGGGCCAAGTGACTTCGGTCACACGGGTCCCACACGCGATCTAACTTTAACTCCGATAAAATTTCCGATCACAATTCCTTAATCTACATATTTTTCCGGTCCATGACATATTTTTCTTTCTCCAAAATAATGATAAAAATTTCACACCTATTGGTACACTCACAACTCAGTATTTTAACACTTAAAAATCACTATTCATCGATTTTTCTCAAATTTGCCTATTTACTCAATTTTTCGCCCTGATTCCATTTCCAACCTTACTTTTGTCATTTGAAATCTCTAACTCAATATTTAAGCCTCTTAACACACGGTTGGCAAATTACCATTTTGCCCTTTTTGCCCCTTTTGGCCATAATACTTGGATTTTCACTAATCCATCACTTTCATTTCATAATATAACATTAAAATAAACATTTAAATACTTGAGGTGTTATATTCACCCCACCTTTTTGAAATTTTGTCCGCAAAATTAAATCATACCTGCTCACTAACTCAGGATACAGCCGGAGAATCTCGTCCTCCCGCTCCCAAGTAGCCTCCTCAGGTGTGCGGCCTTCCCACTGAATCTTCAGCATGGGAATCACTTTACTTCTTAGTCTCTTTTCACTGCGGTCCAATACTGCAATAGGACCGATGGGAGTCTTCAAGTTCTCCCTGATTTCAATATTATCCGGCATCACCACATGTGATTCGTCCGGAACATAACGTCGCAACTGCGACACATGAAAAACATCATGTAAATTAGATAACTGCGGGGGTAAGGCAAGCTGATAGGCCACCAATCCTACTCTTTTCATAATCTGATACGGCCCAATGAATCGTGGACTCAGCTTCCTCACACCCAACGCACGGCCAACACCTGTGACCGGCGACAAACGTACAAATACATGGTCACCTTCCTCAAATTCCAGCGGTCTATGCTTATTGTCATAATAGCTTTTCTGCCGATTCTGTGCCTGTTTCAATTTTTCTCTGATCATTTCAATTTGCACTGTCGTTTCCTGCACAAAATCCGGACCAAATCTTTCTTTATCGCCTACCTCAGTCCAACAAGTGGGCGTACGACACCTCCTGCCATACAAAACCTCGTATGGTGCCATACCCAGACTGGAATGAAAACTGTTATTATAAGAAAATTCCACCAGTGGTAGGTACTTATCCCAAGCATTACCCTGTTCCAGTGTGCATGCTCTCAGCATATCCTCAAGTGTCTGTATGGTCCTCTCAGTCTGACCATCAGTCTGCGGGTGATAAGCAGTGCTCAGCCGGAGCTGAGTGCCAAAAGCCTGCTGCAAAGCTCCCCAAAATCGTGAAGTAAACTTCGGGTCCCGATCACTAACAATGCTAATCGGTATCCCATGGAGTCTAACAATCTCCTTCACATAAAGTGTTGCCAACTTTTCCGTAGTGTAATCCACTCGTACTGGTAGAAAATGTGCAGACTTCGTAAGTCGGTCCACAATAACCCAAATCGAATCATAACCAGCTTGAGTTCTCGGCAATCCAACAACAAAATCCATAGAAAGACTTTCCCATTTCCATTCAGGTATATCCAGCGGCTGAAGTAATCCAGCAGGTTTCTGATGCTCTATTTTCACTTTCTGGCAAACCAAGCACTTAGACACGTACTCGGCAACATCTCTTTTCATACCAGGCCACCAGAACTTAACTTTCAAATCTTGGTACATTTTTGTGGCACCTGGGTGGATAGAATATTGACCCTTATGGGCCTCAGTCATAACTTCCTCTGCAAGTTCCTTGGGCACAACAATCCTGCCCTGATATAATAATAAACCCTGTTCATTAACAGATATGCCACTCTGGCCTTTCAAATACTTTATACTTTCATTGCGAATCTGAGTCTCTTTAATCTTTTCGTGCAGCTCGTTCTCAATCCGAGTCAACTCCATATCACACATTCTTCCTGCAAAGAAATCCGTTATTTTCATATCACGGAATTGCTCAATCACTTCATTATCCCACATCATCATATGAGATAAGTTAACAGACTTCCTACTCAATGCATCTGCCACAACATTGGCCTTTCCCGGGTGGTATTTCAGCTCAAAGTCATAATCTTTCAAGAATTCAACCCATCTACGCTGTCTCATGTTCAGCTCCTTCTGATCAAATAAATATTTCAAGCTTTTATGGTCGCTAAACACAGCAAATTTCATCCCATACAGAAAATGCCTCCAAATTTTCAAGGCAAAAACAATAGCAGCCAATTCTAAGTCATGCGTCGGATAATTTTCTTCGTGCGGCCTCAACTGCCTGGACGCATATGCAATCACTTTTCCTTCCTGCATCAACACGCTCCCTAAACCTTTCTTAGAAGCATCACAATATAGCACAAACTCACCTTCCGGATCAGGTAGAGTCAACACCGGAGCAGTAGTCAATTTCTCTTTAAGTAGCAGAAAGCAGTCCTCACATTCCTGGGTCCACACAAAAGGAGTATCCTTTCGTGTCAATCGAGTCAACGGTAGAACCATTGCAGAAAACCCCTGTATAAATCGGCGATAATAGCCAGCAAGCCCCAGAAAACTTCTAATTTCAGTCATGGTCTTTGGTCTTTCCCAGTCACTCACCGCTTCAATCTTGCTTGGATCCACTGCAACACCACTTGCAGAAATAACATGACCCAAAAATTGCACCTCAGACAACCAGAATTCACACTTAGACGGTTTAGCATATAACTTTTTATCCTTCAACACCTGCAACACAGTCCTCAAATGGTCCACGTGCTCCTCCTTACTCTTAGAATAGATCAGAATGTCATCAATAAACACAATTACAAACTGGTCCAAATACGGTTTGAAAATGCGGTTCATATAGTCCATGAACACCGCCGGGGCATTAGTAAGCCCGAAAGGAATCACTTGATATTCAAAATGTCCATATCTGGATCGGAAAGCTGTTTTAGGTACATCCTCCGGTTTAATCCGAATCTGGTGATATCCGGACCGGAGATCAATCTTTGAAAATACACAGGCACCCCTCAACTGGTCTAATAAATCATCAATACGTGGTAATGGGTACCGGTTCTTAATAGTCACTTTATTCAGCTGTCGGTAGTCAGTGCACAATCTCATGCTACCATCCTTTTTCTTTACAAATATAACCGGTGCTCCCCACGGAGACACACTCGGCCTAATAAAATTCTTCGCAGACAGTTCTTCAATATGTTTCTTTAATTCAGCCAACTCAAGTGGCGACATCCGATATGGAGCCAAGGAGATCGGCCCCACACCAGGCAGTAAATCAATCGAGAATTCAATTTCTCTCTCAGGTGGAAATTCCGGTATCTCATCCGGAAATACATCCTCAAACTCATTAACAACTGGTATAGCAGAAATTTCTTCCTTTTTATCACCTACCAATCCACCCAACAAGACATAACCCAAATCTCCAGCCTTCAAGGCTTTCACAGTTTGACTTACAGACAAATATAGAGACGGACAAACAGACGGCCTCTCGTGAGATAACAACAACCTCTTCCCGCAGCAATCAATCATTGCGCAGTTCCGAGACAACCAATCCATCCCCAAAATCAAATTGACAGAGGCCAGGGGTAAGATAATTAAATCAATGGTGTAACCCCTGCCTAAATAAGTGAACTTTACATCTTCACAAATCCAGGACGATTCACTAACCTCTCCTGTAGCAGTAGTAATACGCATCGGCGGAACCATCCGTGTTACCTTTAAGTCCAGCGCCTTAGCCACATAGTCCGCCACAAATGAATGTGTAGCTCCCGAATCAAACAACACAGATAAATCAACATTAGATAGGAAAATTATACCTTTAACCAAATTCGGAGCCTTTTCAGTACGTTGCGCATTTGTAGTATAAACTCGTCCCACAGTAGGAACAACAGCAATAGGAGCAGCAGTAGTAGTAGTAGCTGGCGGCAAGGCCTGCAGATTCGCAGCCTGCCCCGAAGGAGATGTACAATTTCTAGCAAAGTGGCCACTCTGACCACATCTAAAACAATTCGACGTACCAGCACCACATACACCTCTGTGGTATTTCCCACACTTCCCACATTGTGGGGTAAAATATCTGTTCGAAGCACCACCACCACCGTTATTTCCACCTCTCTTGAACTGACCAGGAGGCTGCCTCACATGCAACCCCCTACCTCTATTATTAAAACCTCCTCTGTTGGTATTACCAGAAGGACCAGGTGTCCTCTTAACATCTTGCTCTTTTGTAGAATCAGATTTCGGATACCTCCCATAAACAGTCTCGACCCTCTTACATTGGGTCACCAAATCAGCAAAGTTTCTCACTGCGGTATTTGACATCCTCTTAGCAATCTTCTCATTCAGCCCTCTTTGAAATTTAGCTGACAAGAATTCCGGAGTAGGTAGAGTACCTCCATAATTAGCAAACTTGACAAGTTCATTAAATCTCGCCACATAGGCATCAACAGTCATCACTCCCTGTACCAGATTATCGAATTCACCTTGCTTAGCCTCCCGAACATCGCGGGGAAAATATTCTTCATGAAATAATCCTTCAAACATAGTCCATGTAAGGTCCTCACCCTGAATAACAAATGGGCGAGACACATTGTCCCACCACTCTTGGGCATCACCCTCCAGCATATACACAGAATACAATAACTTCTGCGGATCTTGGCACCTCATAACCTGAAAAATCTTGTCCATACCCCTCAACCAAGCAGTGACCTCCTTTGGGTCCCTTGACCCCAGAAATGCGGGTGGCTTATGTTTCCTAAAAGATATGAGCCTACGCTCATCATCAGCATTATCAATAGCTTGCCCAGCAGCCCCAGTAGATTGGGCAACAGATGACGGATCAGGAACATAACTAGGATCCGTAGTAGTATGATGACTAGCCTCACCAGTGTGGTGACTAGCCCCACTCTCCCCCTGTTGAGGAGTAACAGATGGCGTCGGTGTAGGAGTCACCGTAGCCGTATGCGGAGGTGTATCTTCCCTCCTAGAGGACGACCTCTATCCGCCCTCAACTCAGCCATAAAGGCCTGCATCATATCCTGATTTGCTTTCATCAGGTTCTCAGTCATATTCCTATTTGCAGCCGTTTCCGCCTGCAGAGCATTCAGTGCTGCAGTGACCGGATCCGGTGGCAAATGACCTGCACCCCGTGCCCCACGGCGACCTCGTGCCCTACTCATGATATCTGTACATGTAACACAAAGGAATGAGCTGATCAGACCCACACTGAGGAATCACATATACATTAATCATAAATAGTTCACAGATAGCTATGGCACACAAGATACAAACACACAACAATCAGAGTTCCCTAAACAAAACTGCTCTGATACCATAAAATGTAACAGCCCGTTGTACACCGGTATTGTTAACATTGATTATGATATTAAGCGCAGTTACAATCACAGTGATTAGATTAATTAAATTACGGGCAAATTTTTCTTTTAACATATTCCTTTTCTTTTTCATAAATACATTTTCCGTAATCAATTAAAACCACACTATAATTGTAAATGCCATTTGCGGAATCATACACTTTCTAACATCATAAATCATTCTTTTTATTCATTTCATTTAAACTCACCATCTTACTCTCATCTTTTACCAAGTTGTAGTCCTTTACGTTGTCTACGCGTGGTTTCAAACCACGTATCATTTGGAGTTCTACCCATCAAGTTATGCCCCTTTCTTTAAGTCAAGAAAAACCTGAATTTTCAAAAATTGCACTGTGGTAATCGATTACCAGTGGGTGGTAATCGATTACCACCTGTCAAAAATGAGGCAGTAGCCAAATTTTGACCTCCTCTGTTCTGGTAATCGATTACCAACCTTGGGTAATCGATTACCTCACATGGTAATCGATTACCAAGCCTCAGTAATCGATTACCAGTGCAGACAGTAGCCAATTTTCGTCCCCTGTTGCATGGTAATCGATTACCATGCTTGGGTAATCGATTACTATGCAGCAAAATGACAGATTACAGCTGGTTTGAGCCCCAAAAAGGGTGTGTAATCCATCCCTAACCCCTTGGTACTCCACATAACACATAATCATGTCCTAATGTTGGCTCTAGGCCCTTCCATCATGCATTTTCCTTAAGTTTAGCATCAATTACATCATTCTCAAAATAATGGCCATTTACATGCAATATGGACCATTTTTACAACATAACTCATCAAGACTTCAAGGCTATGAATGTGGCAATGGACAAGTCCCATGCTCACTCAAAATGTACAGTTATCCAAGCTATAAACAATAACCATAAGCAAGACTTAGCATATGACCATGAACACTAACAAAAGCATGGAAAATAACATCATGCAATATGTTCATGACCTAAGTCTCAAAATACTAATGGTATGCTATGTGCACTCCATAAACTCCTCCAAAAAGCCATGCAATCCAATGCACCGCATGCCCATCCAACGTCCACTATACGGGCTTCTTGCCCGAAGCTCCTCCCGGCTCATAGTGACCTGAAATGTGGTCCCCCAAACACGGGGTGAGATATACGGATATATCTCAGTAAACCAATGGAGCTAGAGGCTCTCTCCACTCCATGGCTCACTAAAATGTATCAAAATGACATAATATGGCATGCAAGTAAAACAATATCACCATCCTCCTGGAGACACCCAAGAACATCCACTCATGGATTCATGTTCAAGGACTCCATCATATAACTCCCTGGACAGTCCTGGCGCCTCTCCCATGGTTGAGAAGACTCCATGGCAATACCCAACCGGAACTCCTCATGAGCCCTATCCGGCGGACGTCCCACGTTTGGATCATCCTGGCGCCGCTCCCAGAGTCGACTCCACGGCAATACCCGACTGGCATTCTCACAAGGATGAATCCAGCGGATGACCAAACTCCACTTGTCAACTGATCAGCGACCACACACAATTTTCACACAATACAAGCAATATGCATACAAGCATACAAACACATCATGTCATAACTACATCGTCCAACCACAACCTTCCTCTAGGTGTGGTGGAGCTCACTAGGGATTAAACCCAAGTTCCAAGAGTTTACCTTAACACGAGCAACACCGTTCCAAACGTATGCTCCAATTCAACTTTTCTCAAATCCAACCGTGTGAGGCACCCTACAACAATCATTAAATCCAATTTACTCAAAAACTCATTTTTCATCAAAATTCCTCAAATTTTGCCTAAGTTACAAATCCATATTTTTCACCAAAAATTAACATAGCATTTCTAGCTTACAAACATGATTCTAAGGCCTTTTCATCTAATAGCATTTTTGCATTTGGGCTCTCTATCATCACACATCTAAAATCAAAGGTTTGAACACATAATCATAGATCTATGGAATCAACTACCAAAAGACCACAAATATACTTACAATGAGTAGTATGATCACCACCAAGGTTCCACTAAACCATTTGAAGCTCAAAACTCCAAGAAATCTTCAAGAACACTAATGGGTCGATTCTGAGTTTGCCAAAAACGTGGCCAAAGAGGTGGATTCAAGGCTTCTAGATGCTACCAATGGCTTTGGAAGGTTGTTTACGATAGATTTCAACACCAAAACCAAGCGATTCGGTGGAGAAACGAAGAAATGGGAAGAAAATGGAGAATGGGAGAAAATGGTTCCTTTTTCCTTGCAGAGAGCGCACGGGAGAGATGAGAGGAAAAGAAAGAAGAAGGAAAGAAAAGGAGGTGGGGCCAAGTGACTTCGGTCACACGGGTCCCACACGCGATCTAACTTTAACTCCGATAAAATTTCCGATCACAATTCCTTAATCTACATATTTTTCCGGTCCATGACATATTTTTCTTTCTCCAAAATAATGATAAAAATTTCACACCTATTGGTACACTCACAACTCAGTATTTTAACACTTAAAAATCACTATTCATCGATTTTTCTCAAATTTGCCTATTTACTCAATTTTTCGCCCTGATTCCACTTCCAACCTTACTTTTGTCATTTGAAATCTCTAACTCAATATTTAAGCCTCTTAACACACGGTTGGCAAATTACCATTTTGCCCTTTTTGCCCCTTTTGGCCATAATACTTGGATTTTCACTAATCCATCACTTTCATTTCATAATATAACATTAAAATAAACATTTAAATACTTGAGGTGTTATAGTTTGGATCATCCTGGCGCCGCTCCCAGAGTCGACTCCACGGCAATACCCGACTGGCATTCTCACAAGGATGAATCCAGCGGATGACCAAACTCCACTTGTCAACTGATCAGTGACCACACAATTTCACACAATACAAGCAATATGCATACAAGCATACAAACACATCATGTCATAACTACATCGTCCAACCACAACCTTCCTCTAGGTGTGGTGGAGCTCACTAGGGATTAAACCCAAGTTCCAAGAGTTTACCTTAACACGAGCAACACCGTTCCAAACGTATGCTCCAAATCAACTTTTCTCAAATCCAACCGTGTGAGGCACCCTACAACAATCATCAAATCCCAATTTACTCAAAAACTCATTTTTCATCAAAATTCCTCAAATTTTGCCTAAGTTACAAATCCATATTTTTCACCAAAAATTAACATAGCATTTCTAGCTTACAAACATGATTCTAAGGCCTTTTCATCTAATAGCATTTTTGCATTTGGGCTCTCTATCATCACACATCTAAAATCAAAGGTTTGAACACATATTCATAGATCTATGGAATCAACTATAAAGAGACCACAAATATACTTACAATGGGTAGTATGATCACCACCAAGGCTTCACTAAACCATTTGAAGCTCAAAACTCCAAGAAATCTCCAAGAACACTAATGGGTCGAATCTGAGTTTGCCAAAAACGTGGCCAAAGAGGTGGATTCAAGGCTTCTAGGTACTACCAATGGCTTTGGAAGGTTGTTTACGATAGATTTCAACACCAAAACCAAGCGATTCGGTGGAGAAACGAAGAAATGGGAAGAAAATGGAGAATGGAGGTTTTTGGGTCTCTTTTCCTCACAGAATGGTGCGCACGGGAAATGGAGGAAGAAGGAAGGAAAGAAGAAGAAAAAGGGAGGTGGGGCCAAGTGACTTCGGTCACACGGGTCCCACACGCGATCTAACTTTTACTCCGATAAAAATTCCGATTACAATTCCTTAATCTAATTATTTTTCCAGTCCATGACATATTTTTCTTTCTCCAAAATAACGATAAAAATTTCACACCTATCGGTACACTCACATCACAGTATTTTAACACTAAAAATTCACTATTCATCGATTTTTCCCAAATTTGCCTATTTACTCAATTTTTCGCCCTGATTCCATTTCCAACCTTACTTTTGTCATTTGAAATCTCTAACTCAATATTTAAGCCTCTTAACACACGGTTGGCAAAATTACGATTTTGCCCTTTTTGCCCCTTTTGGCCATAATACTTGGATTTCCACTAATCCATCAACTTTCCTTTCTCAATATTATATTAAAATGCACATTTAAATATTTGAGGTGTTATATATAACTTCCAGAATATTGTTGTGATTTGATGATTGGCAATGTAGCTGCTAAATAGTATTATTGTTTTTCCTGAAGATCGATTAAGTAGTTAGCAATTAGCACAGAGTGAGAAATTGAGTTCATAAGGGGTAGTTCAATGATAAATGTGTGTATCTCGTTTGAGGTTTGGGTTTGAGATTCACTCAAAATCTTGAGCAAAATACAATATTCCTTTATCAAAAGTAGTAATGCAATTAGTACTTTTTTTTTTTTTTTTTTTTGGGGGGGGGGGAGGAGGAATGTTATAAACCGTTATGTTTTTTCCCCTGAAAATTCCTTTTATTGGTGAAATACAGATAAAATGAAAATCCTATGTACAATTATTACAAACTTGAAAGTTAAAATCATGTAGACAGCAATACTCTAAGAGATGGTAAAAACTAAAAAAGAAATGGTAAAAAGGTGCAAACATGATTGCTTCGGTCTGATTATTTCCCCCCATAAGTGAGCAATGAGGCTGAATCGAGTTGACATGATTATGAAAACTGAAAAAGAAGAAAAAGAAAAGGGAAAAGGCAAGCTACAAAGTGAAAACCAAGTTGGCTTTGGTCCGTTAATTTTCCCAAAAACATTGTCATTGGGGCCACATATCGCTTCACTTTGCAGATGCCGGTTGCATATAACACAGCAAAAAAAATAATAATAATAATAAGAAAGAAAGAAGGGTTTTATGTTTATTATCTCGTAGGAAAAGTGATTGTGTAACGTTATAGAGATTCGTTTTGTGTGGCATATTTTTTTCTTTTCTTTTTTGTTTTAAAATGTGTGGACCCCACAAAATGTTGTGTGTGTAGAAAAATTTGTTGTGTTGTGTTAAAGCATAAATGAAAACCAAGAAAGAAAGCACTGACACTGCTCTTTTAGGTGGCAGGAAATAGAAGGAACATTGCATCATTGCATGTTCTGCTAAATTCCTCATTTGGAATATGGTAAGGTAAACTCCAACACATAGGATCCATTATTGAAATGTTATTCTACCTCCCTAGTTTCCAATGACAAATGCATATTTTACTCCCTTCATAGTTACTTGTTCAATTTTTTCATAGTTAGGAGTTAGAATCTCACTCCACGTCCACCAATACGCATAAAGTGTTTCACATTAAGAAAAGAACCTAGTACGCTTTAGTCTTCAAATTCACGTTGATTGAAAACCAATTAATTTTTGGGTTTTTCTCATAGTACAATATTTATAGGAGAGATATTCTTATTAATACAATCTCCTGTTACCAATTCATTACCTATCTAATCACCATTGGATCAATATTTTCTCTTTTTTCAAAAACTTTTTAGCATTCTCTCTTTGATTCAATGGTGATTAGATAGGTAGTGAGTTGGTAGTAAGAATATTCATCCTCCAATATTTATTAGGCACAATGAATTAAAAAATCAAAATATATTCAAATAATAAAAGATGAGTAAGAATATAATTGTGGGATTATCATCTATAATTTAACATGATCAGAAAAAATTTCCTACACTCACAACATTTTGTGGGGCCCACAGCAAAAAATAAATAAATAATTTTGGCACGCAAAACGAATCTCTATAACATAACACAAACACTTTTCCTACAACATAACTCTTATAAAACCCTATAATTATTATCAAAAAAGTTTATAACCAACATAATCAACTGTTTATTTCCGTCAATCTAACGGTTATAATGTATTGTGAATTAATAATTAATTAATAAATATGACCCAATAACTTTCAATAAATTATATTCGTTAGATTAACGGGAATTAATGGTAAGTTGGTCGTAAAAGTTGTAAATTTTTTTTTTTTGGTGTTACTTAAAAGATACCTATAGGCATGCATGTGCGATTGCCTGCATATTCTTAATGTAGCATATCATGGAAGCTACGATTTAAAACTGCATATCATAATTCATAAGTATTGATTATTCTATTAGCTTAGGCTTCAGTCTTAGTCCTCACGTAACAATGAGACGATGTCGTTTCACTATTTCCCGCCGCCACCGCAATTTGCGGCGTCCGTGGAGTCCGTCCGCCGCTTCCTCTCCGATCTCTGCACCCCGCCGGTCCCTCCAGAGATATGAAGCTAGCTCACTATTATATATATTTTTTTTAATTAGCTAGTTTGTTACTAACTTGCTTTGCTGGCAAGTTTGTTAGTTTGTTATTACTTATTTGTTAGTCTGTTACTATTCATAGATTAGTTAGTTAGTTTGTTATTTGTTAAGTAAGTCTTAGTTTGCTTTTAGTTTTGCTCTATATAGTCAGATCATTGTACTGTTTATAGACTAGACTTTTACTTTTCCTTTCTATCAATATGAAGAGATTCAGAAATGCTTTCAATCTGAAATGGTATCAGAGCACCTAGGGCTCTGATATTCGACGCTTCCGTGTACGTCTCTTTTCTTCTTTTTCCATTCTTCTTCTTCTTCTCAGATCTCGTTTCTTCCTCTCGGATCTACTTCTATGGCGGATCAAATTTCTTTCCAGAACTCTGAAGAAAATCATTCAGAGGCTACACAAGCAGCTGTGAACATGAGCACAGTGCATGCATCAGAAAATTTTTCAGATCCGAATAGTGTGTTTTACATCCACCCGAACGAGAATCCATCTCTCGTTTTAGTTTCTACACTCTTGAATGGAGGTAACTATCATGGATGGGCAAGAGCGATGACGATGGCCCTGATATCCAAGAACAAGCTTCAGTTTGTCAATGGATCCATTTCAGCACCAGATCTGATGGATCTTCGCAGGTATGCTGCTTGGGAAAGATGCAACACCATGGTTTTGTCATGGTTGCATCGATCCATTACTGATTCAATCTCTCAGTCGATTCTTTGGATGGATTGTGCTGTAGATGTGTGGAGAGATCTTAAGGAAAGATTTTCTCAGTGTGATATCTTTAGGATTTCTGATTTGCATGATGAAATATTTCGTCTACATCAGGGAGAAAATTCAGTTTCAGATTTCTACACTCAACTCAAAATATTATGGGATGAGTTAGAATCTCTACAACCAACACCTAGTTGCAAGTGTGTTAAGCCTTGTTGTACCATCTCATCTCAGGTTAAAGGTATAAGAGACCGAGATTATTCCATTCGATTTCTCAAGGGACTTAATGAACAATTTACTCATGTAAGATCCCAAATTATGCTGATGGATCCCCTACCTTCAATAAATCGTGTTTTCTCCTTAATCACTCAACAGGAAAGACAGATGAATCTGGAGAATGTGGTGCCTAATTCCAATGATGGAAGTTCTAAGGTGTTCTTCAGTCCTATAGAACAACAAACAGGAAGGGGACGGTCTAACAATAGAGGAAGAGGACGTGCTTATGGTACTGGTCGTGGCAGATCCTCTTCTCCTCGTTTGTGTACTCACTGTGGAAGGACAAATCATACCGTGGACACATGTTTTGAGAAACATGGATATCCACCAGGATACAGAGTTAAGGCTATGCACAAGGCAAATTCGGTTGTAACTGGGAATGATGAAGAGATGAGTTCATATAATGATGTTGGTAATTCACATAATGCTGCTCCTCTTCAAGAAAGTAAAGACAAATTTTCTCAAGATCAGTATAATGCTATCATGGAAATGATTCAGAAATCCATGACATTTCAGTCTATACAGCAGCAATCTCAGGTACCTTCTCATGTCAGCAATTCGGTGCAAACCAAGGAATTCAACAATGCATCCAAGGTCAATGCAGTGAATGAGCATAAACCAAGTCCATCTTCAAGTAATAATGTGATACAGTGGATCCTAGACACAGGAGCCACTGATCATATCACTCACTCCTTTGGAAATCTGATTCTAGCCAAAAAGATTGAGCCAATAGCCATATCCTTACCTAATGGAAGTCAGGTGTATTCCTATTTTTCAGGAACTGTTATAATTTCACAAACACTGATTCTGTCAAATGTTCTTTATGTTGAAAATTTTAATGTTAACCTGATTTCTGTTACCAAGTTAGCAAAAGAAACTAATTGTTGTCTCACTTTTCAGCCACTTATATGCATCATTCGACAACACCCTTCAATGGAGATGATTGGTTCAGCTGAGCTAATTGGAGGGTTGTATATCCTTACTCAAGTCAATCACTCAAAGACAACACCTCTTCCAGATAGAAAACTCACCAATACTGTTTCTGTCAATCCCTGCACCATAGATTTGTGGCATCTTAGATTAGGTCATTGTTCTTCTTCTGTAATAAAGTCAATGGTGACTCAATTTCCTTTCATATCCTGTAAAAATCTTGACAATTCTTGTGATATTTGTCACTTTGCCAAACAAAAGAAACTGCCATTTCCTTCCAGTTTTACAGTCAGTAATAAAGCCTTTGATTTAGTCCACATTGATATTTGGGGTCCTTACTCTACTCCCTCAGTTCATGGTCATAAATATTTTCTAACCATTGTCGATGATCACACACGGTTCACATGGGGAATTATGATGAAATTAAAATCTGAGGCAAGGACTCACATTAAAAATTTTGTTACTTTAGTTGAAAATCAGTTTGGTGTCACTATTAAGATATTTCGTAGTGATAATGGCCCTGAGTTTTTAATGTCAGATTTCTTTTCTCAAAAAGGGATTTTGCATCATACCACTTGTGTTGAATCTCCACAACAAAATGGTGTTGTGGAGAGAAAGCATCAACATATATTAAACACAGCTAGGGCATTACTTTTTCAAGGAAATATTCCTAAAAATCTGTGGTGTTATTGTATTCAGCATGCTATTCATATCATAAATAGGCTTCATTCACCAATTTTACACAATAAATCCCCATATGAATTGTTGTACAATCAACCACCTGTTTTGATTCATCTTAAGACTTTTGGTTGTCTTTCCTTTGCTTCTAGCCTTCAGGTTCATCGCTCCAAATTTGATTCTAGAGCCAGAAGGTGCATATACTTAGGACACACAAATGGAACCAAAGGATTTGTTATGTATGATTTAAAATCCAAGGAGATTTTTGTCTCAAGGAATGTTGTTTTTTATGAGAGACAATTTCCTCTCTTGGACAATCACCAACATGATTCTTCCCAATCAAAATTGGGATCTACTACATTACCTATTTGTATGCCTACACTTTATGATTCACCATTACCTACTCCTTCATCTGATTCTTCTGTTTCTTCACCATTAATTGAGCACCAACAACCATGTCAATCCATTGCTACACCACTGTCTCCTTCATCATCTGATCACAGCTTTGTTCCCAGTCAAAGCCAGCCACCTGATCTTCGGAGATCGACTAGAGTAAGGATGCAGCCAAGGCATTTGGTTGATTTTCAATGCAATTTCTCCACAGCTTCAGCTGAACACCAATCCTCTCCAGGTATGTCTTTATCCTCATCTAATACTCTTTCTTCTATTGTCTCATATGACCATTGTTCCTCCTCTTATTCCTCTTTCTGTCACAATCTGAGTTCTTTTGTGGAACCCCGTACCTACAACCAAGCCGTTCAGTCCAAAGAGTGGGTGTTAGCCATGAATGATGAACTTGATGCTCTTCACCGTAACCAGACATGGACCATTGTTGATCTTCCTAAAGGCAAGCATCCTATTGGCTGTAAATGGGCTTACAAGGTGAAACATAATCCAGATGGTACTGTAGCTCGACACAAAGCAAGATTAGTTGCCAAGGGTTACAACCAAATGGAAGGTGTAGACTACTTTGAGACTTTCTCTCCGGTGGCTAAGCTCACCACAGTCCGGTTATTACTTTCAGTTGCAGTAGCACAGAATTGGTTCCTTGAACAGGTTGATATTAATAATGCTTTTCTTCACGGGGATTTATCAGAGGAAGTTTATATGAAAATTCCTGAAGGTGTTACATCCACTAAAGAGACTCAGGTCTGCAAATTACAAAAGTCTTTATATGGCTTAAAACAAGCTAGTAGACAGTGGAATGCTAAGTTAACTTTGGAACTTTGCAACCTTGGTTTCACTCAATCTAGTGCTGATCATTCTTTGTTTACCAAGGCAGAGGGTGAGGTTTTCACATGTCTCTTGGTCTATGTTGATGATATGATTCTAGCTGGCAACAACATGGATCATATTAGATCCATCAAACAGCATCTTGATGGTCTGTTTAGAATTAAGGATCTCGGTCCTTTGCATTTTTTCCTTGGGATGGAAATTGCTAGATCAAAATCTGGTTTGATTATGAATCAAAGGAAGTATGTGCTTGAATTACTTTCTGAGGCTGGACTGGTAAATGCTAAACCGGCTTCTTCTCCTATGGAAGCCTCTTTACGTTTACAGCAACATCAAGGTGAATTGTTTTCAGATCCTGTTGCATATCGACGATTAATAGGTCGGCTATTGTATTTAACTAATACAAGGCCAGACATTTCTTTTGCTGTGCAACAATTAAGTCAATTTGTGGCCACACCAATGAAGGACCATTATACAGCTGCCACTCGGATCCTTAGATATCTAAAGGCTTCTCCAGCTAAAGGTTTATTATTTCCTTCTAATAATTCTTTAGCCTTAGCAGCCTTTGTTGATGCTGATTGGGCAACTTGTCCTGATACAAGGAAGTCCACTACTGGATTCTGTGTTTTCATTGGTTCTTCCCTTATTTCTTGGAGGTCAAAGAAGCAAAGTACTGTTTCTCGTTCATCTGCAGAAGCTGAGTATCGCGCTTTGGCAACGGTCACTTGTGAGCTGCAATGGCTTACTTATTTACTTCATGATCTTCGGATTCCTGTAACACAGCCAGCTAATCTTTATTGTGATAACAGAAGTGCCATCCATTTAGCTCATAATCCTTCGTTCCATGAACGCAGCAAGCACATCGAGTTAGATTGTCATGTTACTAGAGAAAAGATCATTTCTGGTCTCCTTCGGTTGCTTCCTGTTTCTACTACTCAACAACTTGCTGATGTTTTTACAAAAGCTTTGAATCCTGCCTCCTTTCATGATTTTATTTTCAAGTTGGGGCTGCATGATCTTCACCCACCAACTTGAGGGAGGGTATTATATATATATTTTTTAATTAGCTAGTTTGTTACTAACTTGCTTTGCTGGCAAGTTTGTTAGTTTGTTATTACTTATTTGTTAGTCTGTTACTATTCATAGATTAGTTAGTTAGTTTGTTATTTGTTAAGTAAGTCTTAGTTTGCTTTTAGTTTTGCTCTATATAGTCAGATCATTGTACTGTTTATAGACTAGACTTTTACTTTTCCTTTCTATCAATATGAAGAGATTCAGAAATGCTTTCAATCTGAAACTCACTTCAGAGTACTTCTCTTTATAACTCTTTTTGGTTTGTGGTGTGTTTTTGTAGCTAAGGTGTTTGATGATATGTCACAGAGAACAAAGAGAGGGCGAGGTGCACGCTGGAGAAGGAAGCTGAAGGGGAAGTGAGAGAGACAAGTGTTATGATAGATTTTGATCGTGCTTTTGGGGTCAATCCGAGTGACGGTGCTGAGTTTTGTAAGCAGGTGAAGCTCTTCAAAGACCATGCCTTATGTTCTATGCTTATTTTCAAGTTTTCAGTGTCTTTAATTTTCTTAATTAATGAACAAAACAAGAAGATTATACATGTCTCACCACCACCAACTAATATGCTAATGGGTCATTTCGAGGTCTAGAAAAGGAAAACAGGACTATAGAACTGTGGCATTAGAGTTAACTTGGAATAGGAAAACTCTGAAATAATGGGTACATTAAGTGCCGTAGGGGGTAGGGGCGGTAGTGTGAAGAAAAAAAATATTAATTGGTACCGTGAGGGACAATAGACGACAGTGGTTTCGGAAAAAAAAAAAAAAAAACAAATCACATGAGTGCCGCCGGGGGATGGATGGGAGCGTCATTTAAAGTCCCTGGGTCCCCCATGCAGCACTCAAAGACCCCAAATGGTAATATCTCCCAATCAGATACCAAATTAGTATATTTAAACCAAAAAAACTCCAAATTGGTGAAAGAGCCCTGATATATGTGCTTTTGTAGAATATTGAAACAGAATTTGTATTATCAAATTTTGGGGTTGATCATAAAAAAAATAAAAAATAAAAACTTGTTTAAAACGTTATTTTAATTTTTTGATTTTTGTGTTTTTTATCACCATTTGAATAGCTATACACTTTTGTCCCGGTACACAAAAATCAAAACAACCTCACATATTATATTGAAAAGTTAATTTTATAATAGTTTAATATTACATCGGAGTTCAACGCTACCCATATTGAAAAGGTACCAATAGACTTACCCAAAAAAAAAAAAGGAAAAGAAAAGATACATATAGTGATTACTAAAAATCAAAGAAAGAAGAAAGGACTAATTTGGTTAATCAGAATGTATATTTTCTAATGTTTCTTCTTTTGAAACGTTTATATAGGAGGTTTTTTTTTTTAATGTTGTTGCAAGCAATCTTCTCTGTCATGTCTTCATTTGTCGTTTTTTTTTGGTTACAGCAAGGGGCAATGCCCCCACAAAATAAAAGAAAAGCAAACAAGAAGGAAGGAAAAAAAACAGAACAAGAAACAGCAGAAAACAAAACATCAAACACTAGCAGAAAGCCAGGAACAAGCATCATCCTGTATTTCTCCTAGCAGCCACCTTATTCAGACCCGGATCCAAAAGATCAGCAGCAAGAAGATTTAACAGATCGCTGTGAGGGGAGGAGATTGATTTGAGCCCAAAGGAATCATCCAAAGCCTTCTTCGCAATCCAATCCGCACAGGTGTTGCTACTCCTAGGAATTTTATTCAATAAGATAGTCCACTCTTTCATTAAAAAGACTCGAATCTTAGCTACCAATGGCAGCTTTCGAGTATCATTACCATGATTGGTAAGAAGGCAAAACGCTTGAGAAGAATCAGTTTCCAACACTAGTTTCCTCCAGCCATGCTTTCAGGCGAAATCAAGTCCATAAAGGAGAGCCCAAAGTTCAGCATGCAGAGGAATGCAAGAGCCAATGAAGGCTGAGAAACCGCCACACCATAATCCATTCCTATCCCTCAAGAGACCACCACAAGCTGCCCGATTACCTTGCACAGCCCCATCCACATTTAATTTCAGAAAGTCCTCCGCAGGCCTAATCCACGATGTAGGAAGTTGAGAATGAGAAGTTCCTGAAAATGTTTTTTTAAACTTAGCCAAACAGAACCTATTTTCCTCAATTTCTACAGCAATAGCCTTTGAAGGATCCTCAGGACGCTGGAAACCTTCTTCGTGAATTTCCTTATTCCTCCATAACCACAAAAAGTAGCAAGTGGTAAAGAAAGAGTCTCTCCAATCCTTGAGGTTGCTGTTGTTTGAAGTGAGATTCAGAATCATCCACTCCCTAAAAGAAATCACAGTGAGGAAACTCGGTGGAAGAGGGTGCTACATGGGCAACAACCAGCACTTTCTTGCCTTCCAACAATCTCTAAACACATGAAGGCAATCTTCAATCACTTCAGGGCAGAAAAAGCACTTATTGGAACTACCACTCCACTTTGATATTGACTCTCTTGTTAGCATTCTATCATGAAGCATTTTCCAGATAAGCATTTTGACTCTTTCCTTGCCTTTCCACTTCCAAATACGGTCCCAACAGTCAATGGGGGAAGGATTGCTAGAATCTAACAAGTTATTGTATGCCAGCTTAACTATGGAATGCCCAGGGTTCCAGTTAGTCCAAGCTATGCTATCCTCCTCGGCTTCATCATCTGGATGAGGAATGACAAGAATTTTGTTCACCACATTAAGGTCAAAATGGTTCACAAGATAATGCCCATTCCAGCCTCCTTCAGAAAGGAAAATACTGTTGCTAATCTTTAAGTCCAAGACCTCTTGAGAAGGAAGGGTATGAGTATGAGCAAGGAGGTTTGGGCTGAGACCAGTCCAATTGTCTTTCCAAAAATCAATCTTCTTGCCATTACCTATTTGCCAAGAAGTATTGCTTATCATTTGAGGCCAGACCTTACAAATGCTTTTCCACAAGTCAGAATCATAAGGTTTACTAACTACCTCTTTTAGCATATCTTTTCTCCTGCCATATTTGGATAGCAAGACTTGGACCCAAAGCTGAGATGGAGACTGAACCATATTCCAAGCACACTTTTGGATGAAAGCTTCATTCTGGATGCGGAGATTGAGAATACCTAACCCACCCTGGTTTTTAGGGAGTTGAAGGTGTTCCCAACCGATTGCATGATGCTTCCTATGAACCTCAGTATCTCCCCAAATGAAATTCCTTTGCTTCTTTTCAATTTCTTCACAAATACCCACAGGTAATAAGCTGTTTTGCATGTGGAACATAGGGATAGTGGAGATGACCGATTTTGCTAGAGTCACTCTACCTGCCATAGATAGACACTGATTTTTCCAACCATTGAGCCTATTGTTAACCCTATCCATGATCTCTCCATAGTGAAGTTTACTAGTCCGGCCATGTTTCATTCTGTATCCCAGGTATCTGCCCAAGTTTTTAGTTTGAGCAAAACCACTAATCTTCACTATCTCATTAGCAACATCAATTGGAACATTTTTGGAGAAGAAGATATTAGATTTTGGGTAACTCACCTTCTGACCAGACATGATCCCAAACTTTGTGAGGCACTCCATTACTGTCTTGATTTGGTCAATTTTGGCTTCTCCAAAGAGTAACAAATCGTCAGCGAAGAGGAGATGAGATATGGATGGTCCACCTCTACCAGCTGCCATTGGCTTCCACTCTTTCTTTGCAATTGCATCAGAAATCAAGTGTGTCAGTTTTTCCATACAAAGCACGAAAATGTAGGGAGATATTGGATCTCCTTGCCTCAAACCTCTACTCGGAAGGATGCTACCAGCCTTGGAACCATTCCAGAGGATTTCAAGCTCAGCTGAAGTGATGCACTGCATTATGATATTCACCAGAGATTCTGGGATGTTTATCTCAGACAACACCTTATATATAAAATTCCAAGACATCCTATCATAGGCTTTCTCTAAGTCGATTTTGATTGTGAAGAATCCCCTTTTCCCCTTCATTCTATTCATAGAGTGAACCATCTCTTGAGCAATGATAATATTGTCCTGGATTTGTCTTTTAGGAACGAAACTGACTTGTTGAGGAGAAATCAATTTGTTGAGAAGGGGTTTCAGCTTGCTCACTATAATCTTGCTGATACCTTTATAAAGAACAGAACACAAAGCAATCGGGCGAAATTGGTTAATCTTTTCTGGTTTTTCCAGTTTTGGAATGAGAACCAGAAAGGTTTTATTTAGATCCTTCACCTCATCCGGCTTCTCCCAAATCTGATGCACACAATCAACCACTTGCTTTTTCATAATATCCCAGTTTTTTTGGAAGAAAAAAGCTGGGAAGCCATCTGGACCAGGAGCTTTGAGAGCATTCATGGAGAAGAAAGCTTCCTTGATACTCAATTCCGAGATAGGATCCTTCAAGGTTGTCAACTCAGTCTCCTCTAATGCAGGCCAGCAAGTATTGGTGACTTCCCAAGGTCTGGAGTGATCTTCTTCAGTAAAAAGATTAGTGAAGAAATCATGAATAATCTTGTTCAGGCTGTCTTCTTCTCTAACCATATGACCCTCATCATTCTTGAGCTCTAAAATTTTGTTTCTGGCTCTTCTAATTATGGTAGTTGTATGATAGAATCTTGTGTTACGATCCCCATCCTCAATCCATTTGCATCTAGCCTTTTGAAACCAAAGAGCTTCTTCTTGTTCTAAAACTCTATTCAACTCATCCTGAAGAGCAAAATCAAGATCAGATTGGGCAATATCATGCTGGTTGGTGTGGTTAATCTGGGTCTCTTGGATTCTTTTTAAAAGGTAATCCTTCCTAACTTGGATACAACCAAAAACTCTTTTATTCCAAGATTTAAGCGGATCAATTAGGTTTTCCAGGCAAGTGACAATCTTGGTATGGTGGTTCCAGATAAACTTGAGAAAGTGAACAAAAGTGCTATGACTCTGCCAAGCTACCAGGAATCTGAAAGGTCTCTCTTTCCACTGGTTCTCATTGGGGAAAAGAGAAAGAAGAAGAGGATTATGATCTGAGTTTAGTCTTGGTAAAGCTCTAACATCCGCATCTCCAAAAGTGGTTCTCCAAGCTGCATTTGAACAAATTCTGTCAAGTCTCTTGAAGACTCTATCAAGATGAAGCCATTTGGGTCCCCTCCAAGTGAATTTAGAGCCTCTACAACCCAGATCCAGCATATGGCAGTCATTTAACATGTAGGAAAACTTCTGACATCTAGCAATATTCACAGGGGCTCCCCCTCTTTTCTCTTTTGAGGAAGCTATCTCATTGAAATCCCCCATCATAGCCCAGGGTCCCGTCATGCTACCACTGATTCTTCTCAGATCCGTCCAAAGCTCATCACGGACTTCCTCTCTGGTTACTTTGTGTCCAACCAAATATTTCTTTGCTATTTTTGTTATTAACTCTTATAATTTTGAATTTTTGTTAAAAGTTTATATGAATTTTTAAAATCTTATAAATTCATTTTCAAATATTATAAATTTTATTAATTTTAA
>JAVKPL010012564.1:0-64120 GCA_032173675.1 Gastrolobium villosum | reverse complement strand
GATCTTTGTGATCAAATCTCGGTAAAAAAAGAAAAAGGGAGGCTCTTTCGGGTTCCGACCCGAGCACACCGGCTCATCCTCTGCAGGACAGAAGGTGTTAAAACCTACCGGGTTGCCAATTGGTAACCCGGATATTTCCTCAGTGGTCATGGAGGATCTGAAACTAAGAACCTCCTGTGTCACCCAGGGGAATTGCCTGCGCAGACTGGTACCCACTGGGGCAGAACCTTCTTCAACCACTGCAACCTCGGCTTCTAGCTCGTGATTGGATGAGGTAGTCTCCACGTTGAGTTCTGCAGAAGGGGACTCCATAAGAACCTAGAACAGCAAAATGGGTGGATTAAAACAACAAAAGCAGCAAGTACACGCACCTGAGTTAAATAAACTACAGTGTGAAGAGCTTGAAGAACTATCTGAAGAGGTCATAGGAACTGAAGTTCTAAGTCCGGGGTCGTGAGAGCAACTGCCTAGGACTAGGTTCGCCATGAAATCATTACCGTTCCCAATAAATTGCGCGCTGAGATAAACGCAGTTGAAGCATGGATTCGGATTCCGAGGAGGGGAAGTCGGTAATATGGGCTGGACAGAGGATCGATTCAAGGCAATGGGATCTTGTTGGCCAGTAATAAGAAAGGAAGAAGACCTAGGTCTATTATCTAAGAAAGGGTTGGTGCTTGCGGACGAATAGCCCGCGGCACGATTAGAAGGCTGGGACCGACCTCGCCTAGAGGACCGAGACCACCCCCGACCACTGGGACGAGATCTCACTGGTGAACGACATCCGGAGCCAGAAACAAGACAATGACGTCCGGGCCTGGAAGCCGGCGGCCGACGTCCTGGGCTAAAAGAGGTACCATGGTCTCGAATCACCTCCTCTTCAGCAGCTCTAGCCTCTTCCTCTGCCAGAATCTCGTCACTTCGGCCAAAAACGCGAGGGCAAGTGGCCCTCCTATACCCGTAAGGAATTCCCTCATCCATACTGGGAACTTTTCCAGGCAAGAATAGCAAACGTAACCAGTGGCGATAAGAAAACCGAACATATAGGGGACGAATGCAGACTAAACGAAATAAAGAAAGCAACAACACAGAAACACAGGCAACGACAATGATAGAAGGCAAAGAAATAAAGAAAGGTCAAGAAACCCATACCTACAGAGCAAATAATACCAAATGCTTGATGGAGAAGGTTGATACTCAATAGGGAAACCTCGAAGCACAACCGAACGCAACAAATTGCAAATGAACTAACAACAGAAGCAGAAAGGTGAGAAAAGGGGGAAATGCCAGTGAAATAAGGAAAGGGGAGAAGTTCAGGAGTTATGACCCGCGAAAACGAAAAGACAAGGGCAAAAGGGTAAAAGCAAAAAGCAAAAAGCACCTGACAGGACAAAACGATTGATATCTGTACAGTCGCAGTCGCATTAAATGCCAAGGCGGCGCAAAAGATAATTGACGATACGCATTATGATGGTTTAAGACACGTGGAGAGTGGCCGCAGGATGAAAAGATTGGCGAGTAAGTGCATATCGGCTCTAAAACCGAGATGTACGAGGTCAGACAATCAACGCAACTCGGCACTCTGATAACTCAGCCTACCGAGCTGGGGGGCAACTGTTATGGGCTGGACTCAAGCCCACTCTACACCTCGGCCCAACCCAAGCAAACCCTAGAGCCGGGCTATATAAGGCAGGTAGGTGGAGCAACAAGGTACACGATCTCTAACCCTAGTCATTGGATATCACACACACACACCTTGGAGGCAAACGCCTAGGTCAGTGTCAGTGATCAACGTTCCTCCCAGATACCTAATCTATAGATATCTAGAGAGAAACATCTGAATCCGAGATCAATCATCCAACCTACGTTGGACACATCTGCCACAGGCAGAACAGGGGCGTGTTGAGATATATAGTCCCACATTGGTTGTATGGGCAACTAATGTGGAGTTTATAAAGCCTTGGGCACTCCTACCCTTTGAGCTAGCTTTTGGGGTGGTGTATCCCAAGGTTCTTTGACATGGTATCAGAGCGTTCAAAATCTCACCGCCTCCCACTTTCTTTGTAGTGGAATTTCCACATGTAGATGGGCTTGTATGTTGTCCACCCTTCAAGCCCAGTGGGCTCTCGTGTGAGGGGGCGTGTTGAGATATATAGTCCCACATTGGTTGTATGGGCAACTAATGTGGAGTTTATAAGGCCTTTGACACTCCTACCCTTTGAGCTAGCTTTTGGGATGGTGTATCCCAAGGTTCTTTGATATGGTATCAGAGCGTTCAAAATCTCACCGCCTCCCACTTTCTTTGTAGTGGAATTTCCACATGTAGGTGGGCTTGTATGTTATCCACTCTTCAAGCCCAGTGGGCTATCGTGTGAGGGGGCGTGTTGAGATATATAGTCCTACATTGATTGTATGGACAACTAATGTGGCCTTTATAAAGCCTTGGCCACTCATATCCTTTGAGCTAGCTTTTAGGTGGTATATCATAAGGTTCTTGACACAAGTCTCTGCAAACCAATGTCACTGACATATTTCTTATGTCGTGTCCTCTAAGGGGCTGTTTGGTACGTGGATTAAATTTGGATCCATGGGAAAACAACATTGGGAAGCATAATATGCCATGTTTGGTATCAAAAAATGGGGAAGTTTCCCGGGTAGCACAGTCTCCCGTTTTTTCCTTTTGTGTGTTAAGACTTGTACGGCTAGCTTCACAGGAAGACCAGAGAAAATGTGGAATAGTTGGCTGCCCGGGCATATGAAAAAGGAAGCGCAAAAAGGTGGACCAAAATAACCTTCTTTGATTCTACTATTTGTGAACAAATGGAGTTGGTGGCTTGATATGGTAGCAGTTCGTGAAAATGGCAGCAAGAGCTCCCTTCATTACCTGTGGTGGTAACTGAGGACGAAGAAGGTGGTAGCAATGTATTCACAACGGCGCCATCAAACACTGTCAGTCGTTCGAAGTCTGATCCAAGACTTATGAAGCGGTTGATATGAAGAACTATATGAGCTATTTCAATGAATGTGGCTGCTGTTTGATACCCAGATCCGCTTCTCGTATGTGGTTGATAACTTTCACACACAGATTTGTTTCATTTTGTCTTCAGCAACATTGATTAGAATATTTGAATCAATTGGCAAAGCTGGGGTTATTTTGGTAAAAGAACCCACATTCCCATTGATATTTCATACCCAACCAAACACAAACTCAGTAAAATTAACTTAATTTTCCTAGGAAAATATGGGTCTACCAAACAGTTTTTTAGTAACATTCCAGTAAAATATATTTCCATTATATTCCAGTAATAATTATTTTCCGGATTAAAAAAAATTTCTCTTGTACCAAACGCCCTCTAAATATTGGCAGGTCCAATCTCGAAGGAGTTCACGTGAAGACCAAAGCAAGTTAAAATTTCAAAGGAAGTAACCGGATGCTGTTCAGCCTTGAAATACGTAAAAAAAAAAGAGTGCCTACGTAAACTTCAAATTCTCAACAACTATCCTCATAAATGTGAAGAGACATTTGCTTTGGGACCTACGTAAAATTTGAGCTCGTGAATAACTTTTTGTAAAATTCAAGGAATTGCTCTTGAAGTCCATATAATCACTCCAAGACATCAGGTACTTTAATTTTCAACTATTACTTCGTGGGACCCAGCTTACAACATTTGAATGTTGCATTCGACTATTTTGACATTGGTGTGATCGGCCTGCAAAGATTCTTATATATATATATATATATATATATATATATATATATATATATATATATTTTCTTATGTTATATGATAATTCAATTATCATGTTGTGACCCTTCGATTTACGTGTAATTTTTTTTTTTAATAAATGTGGGGTCCACTACTAGTTAAGAATTCAATTCTCATGTAACATGAGAAAATCAAATCCCTATATATATATATATTAAAGACTTAAGTTATCAAAACTTACAATTATTTATGCCGCGATGATTCTCATTTCCGGTAATTATTTACGAAGGCCGGGACGGTTCTCATGCCCGGTAATTATTTACGAAGGCCGGGAAGGTTCTCACTCCTGGTAATTATTTACGAAGGCCGGGAAGGTTCTCACGATCAGTAATTATTTACGAAGGCCGGGACGGTTCTCAGGCCTAGTAATTATTTACGAAGGCCGGGACGGTTATCACGCCCGGTAATTATTTATGAAGGCCGGGAAGGTTCTCACTCCCGGTAATTATTTACGAAGGCCGGGAAGGTTCTCACGCCCGGTAATTATTTACGAAGGTCGGGACGGTTCTCACGCCCGGTAATTATTTACGAAGGTCGGGACGGTTCTCACGCCCGGTAATTATTTACGAAGGCCGGGAAGGTTCTCACTCCCGGTAATTATTTACGAAGGCCGGGAAGGTTCTCACGTCTGCTAATTATTTACGAAGGCCGGGACGGTTCTCACGCCCGGTAATTATTTACGAAGGCCGGGACGGTTATCACGCCCGGTAATTATTTACGAAGGCCGGGAAGGTTCTCACGCCCGGTAATTATTTACGAAGGCAGGGACAGTTCTCATGCCCGGTAATTATTTACGAAGGCCGGGAAGGTTCCCACGCCCGGTATTTATTTACGAAAGCCGAGACGGTTCTCATGCCTGGTAATTATTTACGAAGGCCGGTAAGGTTTTCACGCCCGGTAATTGAAGGCCGGGACGGTTCTCACGCCCGGTAATTATTTACGAAGGCCGGGAAGGTTCTCACGCGCGATAATTATTTACGAACTCTGAGATGCGCTATCCCTCGGTATACAAAGCCCGAGATGCGCTACCCCTCCGCAAACGAAGTCCAGGATGTGTTACCCCTCGGCAAAAGTCATATTTATTGTCACTTAAATGCTATTATTTTAGCTATTGCAGGTCAGGATCATAGAGCAACATATAAATCGGAGCAACCAAACATCAGAGACCCAAGTCACTGAGCATTGTTTATCACACACTCATATCGCCAGCGAGTTTTATTGTTGAAGAAAGGAGTATACCAATCTATCATCTATAAAGACTACCAGCCTCTTTCTCTCCTGAACGCATTATTCTCTCTAGAAGCTTTTATCTACAACATTATTTGTCACCAGCAAGTTAATTTTTTGAAGAAAGGAGCATATATATTTATCATCAGGATCTCCATCACTCTCTATTTTGGAACACATCATCCTCTCCAGAAGATCTCATCTATTACTTTATTTGTCTTATAAAGCTCGGATCTGCAATCCTGTCGACTCTATTTTATCAGATCATCAAGACATTCTTATTCGAGTGGTCAACATCTTCAGGCTATTTGATTCAACATGGGCTCGCTAACTTATTCTTACAATTAAATTATTGCTACTTCAAACAACATTTGAAGACCTTCCTCAATAACAAGGCGCATCTTTGAAGACAACAAAGTTCAACACAATTACAAGCCATGATAGAAGATTCTCTTGAAGCACTCAAGCATCGCCAACTGGACAATTCATTCTCGATGACAAAAAATAAACAACTCATGAAGGCCGACATATTACTGATTGGTTAAAATATATCTTGTTTCGAACACTGCACACTACGGGTAACCGGCCTAAGCTGCCATGCATCTTAGCACCCTTGCTTCGCAAAGCTACCAAGCTGGGGGGCTTTTGTTCCGCATCCATACCTCAGGCCCACCAGTTGGGTCCATCTCTTAAGCCCACATCTAGAACCTTCTAGAGGGCACCCATGGCAAGCCATAGAGGCTCACCATTGGGGCATTCCCCTTCCTGCACAGCTGCCCCTGTACACTGACAGGAGCAGCATGTCTTGTCAAAAGACAAAGACATGGCTTAGGACAGCTGAGAGGAGGACCAGCGGTCTCCCCCAAAAGAGGACTCTCCTCTCTAAATACCCCTTCACACATGGAGGGATCTTCAGCACCACTCTGGGCTATGCTGTCACTCTGCCCACTGGGTAGAGCCACCCTTGCCATACACACACCCCCTTATGCACCATGGGAAGCTCCACTAGTGTCTTGGTCTCTACCATTGCTACTATGGACACCCCTATATTAACATACTTCACCCTCCATGGGAGACATCTATGTACTACTTTAAGTACAACACTCATATGTTTATGCAAGCTGTAAACATAATTCAATTCAAGCTCAAATTCCATAAATTTTGTGGAGATAGAATCTATTCCTCAAGTTCTTCTATATGGGTGTAAATGGGTTGAGTTAGGCTATGTTAGGCTTTGGCCAAAACAAACTAGATTTATGTAAAATATTTTGAGCTTGACCTGGCTTATTGACCTAGTATATGTTAAATTATATGTTTGACATGACTTATATTTAAAAATTAAAAGAAACCCTTATTTAAGCATATCAAACCTTCCAACATCTTTCAAGAATTAAAAAAAAAGTAACTAAAATAATATTTTATCTAAATTATTTGAAGAATTATTTAATTTTATTTTAATTTATCCAACTTAAATAATATGATATATGTTGACCTGTAAGTTTATAGGAGCAATCTATTAAAAGAAGGTTTATGATCTATTTTCTAAATAACTTTTTTAATGTCTGAGTTTATTCTATTTTATTAAATATATTATGCCAAATCTAGCCTAGTCATAGATTTTGATAAATCGTTTGACCTATTTACACTCCTCAATTCTATCCGTTCAGAAATCCTTCACTCAATGTCCACATGCCCAATGTAGAGTCTAATGTAACAATTTCTCAACTATTATAACTCGCAAACTACTCGTTCTATGCCACAACTCAAACAAATTTAGAAAAATAAAATTAAATATGCATGGAAAAATTGAAATTATAGACATTAAATTAATAGAGAAACTTAATTATGAATTCTACTCTAGGTACTCGACCTAATTCTCAGAGTATCTAGCTCATACCTAAGGTAAAAGATACAAGCTCAATAACCCCAGTAAACAAAGAGAAAAAATTATTAGATTGGACACTGTAATGGATTTAGATATGAGGCCCATTTAGTATATGGTCCAATAAAGGAAAATCCAAATATGAATATGTTATAATCAAAGGAGAATATTAATCAAAGATATTAGTCTTAATACGACAACATCAGACTTGGGCTTGGGCTACTAGAAGAAGCACAAAAGTTCCATAATTCCAGAGCCGACAGGTAAGCTCTATAAATAAGAGGTAAAACCTATAAGTATGAGCATTCTTTCTCTTTACTGTTATTCTGTCATTGTGCACACACCACCCATTTGGCAAAAACCATTTTTCTCTTACTTGTGCACAGTGATGTGCTATACTCAAGGATATCTAATTCATAGATACCTTAGAGAGCACCTAGATCCAAGATAAACTCACTAGTCTTTGGGCTAGACATCTCTGTCTTCGGGACAGAACATTGGCGCCGTCTGTGGGGAAAGATAAATTGTTATTCCCATGGCCAAGAATGGTTCATACAAGGAGTAGCAGCCACATGCCGCCACAACTGAATGTACCGTAAAATCATGTTTTGCTGGAGGTGGATCAACCTCCCAATCAACATGAACATGAAGTTGAGCCAGATTACGATGCAGTTCATGTGAGTGAGGATATCTTGGATACAACCTCAACACCCGCTCCAGCAAGTAATCCTCAGAATCAGATAGCACCTTTTCAACATCAACCCGCAGATCGAGATGCTCGCCTTGCACAGACCGCTTTCATCGCGATCTTAAGGCGGATGGAAAACAGGTTTTGGATGAGCATGTAAAGGAGCTTCTAGATGTCGGGTTTATAAGAGAGATCCAATATACTTGATTATCCAATGTGGTTATGGTGAAGAAATTAAGTGCGAAATGGAGAGTTTGCGCGAATTATATTGATCTCAATAAGATATGTCCTAAATATTCTTATCCAATGCTTAATATGGATAAGCTTGTTGATAATTCATCCGGGTTTCCATTACTATTTTTCATGGATGCATATTCTGAGTATAATCAAATCCCAATGTATCTTGAAGATCAAGAAAAAATAGCATTCATCTCGGAGAAGGCAAAATATTGTTATAATGTAACGCCATTTGGTTTGAAAAATGCAGGGGCAACATATCAAAGGATGATAAATAGAGTATTTGAAGACGCATCTTGTAAAAATAGATAAGTTTACATAAATGATATGGTTGTTAAATCAATAGATCTTGAAAATAACGTTCAAGATTTGGAGCAAACTTTCCAAAAGTTGCTTGCTCACCGCATCCGTTTGAATTTGGTTAAATGTGCATTTGGAGTATTGGCTGGGAAATTTCCGAGATTCATGTTAACCCATAGAGGCATTGAAGCAAATCCAGACAAATATAAGGTTGTATTAGATATGAAAGCTCCCAAAAATGAAAAAAAAGTTCAACAGTTGGCAGTAGATTAGCTGCATTGACCATATTTCTACCAAAGTCTGCAGAAAATGCTCTCCCATTCTTCAAGCTGTTGAAAAAAGAAGCTGAATATGGATGGAACTCGGATTGTGAAGATGCATTTTAAAAAAATTAAAAGATGTTTGGGAGCATCACCAGTTCTATCAAAACCGGAATTAGGAGAAGTCTTGATTTTATATTTGGCTGTTGGAGAATAAGCAATAAGTGTCGTGCTAGTGAGAGAAACAGATAAAGGTCAAGAGCCAATATATTTTGTTAGCAGGGCTCTTCAGGGTCCTGAATTGAGATATCAAAAATTAGAGAAAGTGGCATTTTCCTTACTCACCATAGCAAGAATACTTCGCCCATAATTTCAAGGGCATCAAATTATCGTTCAAACTAATCAACCAATACGACAAGTGTTGCATAAGTCGGATTTGGATGGATGTCTGACTCATTGGGAAACTGAGCTATCTGAATATGATATTACTTATGAAACTCGGGATGCTATCAAATCTCAACCGTTAGTTGATTTTAGAATGGAGCTCACTCCATCTAATAGAGGGAGTGGTAGAAATGATGACATATGGAAGGTTTATGTTGATGGTTCATCATATGATAAAGGGAGTTGATATGAACTTCACCAAGAATAGTGAGACCTAGGACCAACTTAGTTAAGATCGTTTCTATAATAAGGAATTTAAACAAGAAATAAAGAACCTTTACCCGTTATCTTTGGAAGATAAAAACCAAAGGTATAAAGAAGGAAAAAGATGCCACTCTCAAGAAAGAAGAAGGTGAGTGATAAGTCTGGTTTGAATGCCACAAGAACAAGCTTCTTGATAAATTTAGAGTTCTAGATAAGAATCAAAGAGAAGAAACCTCTCTATTGATATTATAACTTCAAAATATGATTACAAGTGTTGTATCCTCCCTTATTTATACTTGTAACATCCTTCCAAGAATAGGAAAAGACCAACAAATAAGAAGACACTAATTTAAAGTTGGCAACTTGGAAAAAGGAAAAGACGAGCCCACTAAATATTAATGATATTGAAAATGCTAATCAACCCGACTAAGCATTAATGACCCTAATCAGCCCACTAAACATTAATGACATTGAAAATGCTATCAGCCCTACTAAGCATTAATGATATAGAAAGTTGCTAATTATTCTACTCAATCTCCCTTGCATTGATGACATTAACTAAATTTTGATTATAATTTAATTTGGACTTGATGTCTTCATGATTAGCCCACATTTGTTGGATCAACCTATTAAGAGCTTCTTTAAACTTCTTGGCCCTTGACCTTGTGATTGGCCCATTTGGTAATTGTAATGCATCATTGGGTGTTATTGTCTCCTTGTTCATATCGTTCCCTCCCTCTTCAGAAGGATTTATCCTCAAATCTGCACCTACATCATAAGGAGATAAATCAAAAACTTTAAAGGTTGCACTAATATTGTACTCACCTGGAAGGTCAATCTTGTAGGTATTATCATTTATCCTATCAATCACTTGATATGGTCCATCACCCCTTGGAAGCAATTTGGAACGTCTTTGGCCTGGAAATATTTCTTTTCTCATATGTAGCCAAACCCAATCTCCTGGTTCAAAAACTACTTTCATTAGCTTGCTTTTGGAGCTCCTTTGTCTCTTCAAGGTTGGTTCTATGTGCTGGTTTATTTGGAATTGTTGCCCCTAGTATGAAATCAATTTGGTGCTCTATACCCTTTATTAGTGGTAAACCATTGGGTATTTTTTCAGGGAACACTTCCTCAAAGTCCTACAAAACAGAAACAATCACACTAGGCAAAGAGGAATCAACTTCATTAGTGCTGAAGTAAGCCTCCTTATGCAAGAGTACAATCATAGGCTGTTTTAGGATCAATGCTTTGTTAATCTCACAAACCCCTACAATCGCTGATTATAAAAATGACTAAAAAAATGAATAGAATTTTCATAAAGAAGTTCTATTTTTCACTCTCGTTTTCTCTTTCTTTTTTCTGGTCAATCTCTTTTTTTCTCTGATTTTCTCTTTCTTTTTTCGGTCACTCTTTTTTTAACCTTACTTGATCCTCATACACTTGCATTTGACTTAAAGGAGCAAGAGTAATGGTTTTGTTATTCATAACCAATGAGTATCTGTTGGTGTACCCATCATGCATTACACGTCTATCAAACTGCCACAGACGCCCTAAGAGAATATGTCCAGCTTACATTGGCACAACATCACATAACACTTCATCCTTATACTTCCTAATTGAAAATAGAACTACCATTTGCTTGTTCACCTTGATTTCTCCACAATCACTCAACCATTGTAGTTTATATGGTCCAGGATGCTTTAGAGTTACTAAATTTAACTTTTCCACCAAACTAGTACAAGCAACAATTGTACAACTTCCTCCATCAATAATCAAGGAACACATCTTGTCCTTTATATTGCATCATAGTATGAAAAACATCTTCTCATTGCAACTCCTTATCTTCTTCCTTGATCTGCACATTAAGAGCTCTTCTAGACACTAAAAGATCTCCTTCAACTGGCAATTCAATATCACTTGTGTAACAGCCCGTTGTACACTGGTATTGTTAATATTAATTATGATATTAAGCGCAGTTACAATCACAATAATTGAGTTAATTAAATTACGGGTAAACTTTTTTTTTCTTTTAACATTTTCCTTTCTCTAAACATTAACCTTTTCCGTAATTAATTAAAACAATACCATAATTGTAAATGCAAGTTCACGGAAGCACTAAGTTAGGCCCATTAGCTACGCATGGGTTCAAACCGCGCACCATTCGGAGTTCTGTAGACTAAGTTAGGCCCTTTATTTTAGTCTAGAAAAACCATTATTTTCAAATTTTACACTGTGGTAATCGATTACCAGGGGGGTGGTAATCGATTACCCAAAGTTCCAAAATGAGCAGAAGCTCCATTTCGGCTCCCCTGTTCTCAGGTAATCGATTACCAAGCATTGGTAATCGATTACTGCACTAGGTAATCGATTACCAATGCTCTGGTAATCGATTCCTTGGTTCACAGAGGCACATTTTTCGTCTCCTGTTGCATGGTAATCGATTACCAATGGAAGGTAATCGATTACTATGCAGTAAAAGTGACAGATGACAGCTTTTAAGGTCCAAAATGAGTGATGTAATCCATTCCTAACACCTTAATACTCCACATAGACCTTACATATATATTAATGTAGGCTCTAGGCCCTTCCATCATGCATTTTCATTATAGAATGCATCCACCATTACAAGAGTTCTTGAGATAATGGCCATTTTACACCATGAATGGTCCATTTACAACATAAGTTTTCCAATGCCTCAAATACAATATAGGTGGCAATGGACAAGTCCCATGCTCACTCAAAATATACACTTAAACCAAGGCATGAATATAAAACAACTATGAAGACTTAGAACATAATCATGAACACTACAAAAGCATGGAAATCACATCATGCAATATGTTCATGACCTAAGTCTCAAAACACTATATATCATGATATATGCACTCAATAGACTCCTCCAAAATGTCATGCTAGCCCAATGCACCACATGCAACAGCCGTCCACTAAGTGGGCTTCTTGCCCGAAGCTCCTCCCTGCTCATAATGCCCTAAAATGATGTCCCCAAACGCGGGGTGAGATATACAAATATATCTCAGTAAACCAAAGGTACTAGAGGCTTTCTCCACCCCATGGCTCACTCAATGTGCAACAATAACATCATGCAATATGCATGACATACAATATTACCAACAACTGGGGACAACCCAAGAACATCCACATTAGGATTACGTTCGAGGACCCCATCATATAACTCCCGGGAACCTTCCTGGTGCCTCTCCCATGGATGATACGACCCCATGGCAAAACCCAACTGGAACTCCTCATGAGCCCTATCCAGCGGAAGTCCTTCGTTTGGATCATCCTGGTGCCGCTCCCAGAGTCGGCCCCACAGCAAAACCCGGCTGGAATCCCCAGCGGAATTATCCAGCGGATGTCCAAACCAACACACGTCTACCGGCCAGAGACCACACAATTTCACACATAACAAGCAATAAAGCATGAAAGCACATAATCACACAATGCTATAAACACAAAATCCAACCACAACCTTCCACTAGGTGTGGTGGAGCACACAAGGGATTAAACCCCAGTTCCAAGGGTTTACCTCAACACCGAAAGTCCCGTTCCACACGTACACTGCAAGTCAGTCTTTTCACAATCACGTCCGTGTGAGGCACCCTACAATGATCAACATCATGATCAACATCTTACCACATTACTCAAAACCTCAAATTCATGACACTTCACTTTTTTTTCTAAGTTAAAAATCCCATTTTTTCACCTAAATTTTTCATGGCATTTCTAGCTCACACACGTCATTCTAAGACATTTTCATCTAATACCATTTTTCCATTTAAGCTCTCTATCATCACACATCTAAGATTAAAGGCTTAGAGTTCATATTTTTGGATCTACAAAATCAACCGTGAAAATACTACAAATATACTCACAATCAATGCTAGACACTCCTCCAAGGTTCACCCAAGCAATGAGAGGTCCAATGCCTCCAAGAACACCAAAACCCCCAATATTTTCGAATGTGTCCTTGCCCAATAGCGCCCCAAAGAGGTGATTTCAAGGCTTGGGAGTATCACCAATGGCTTTAGAAGGTGCTTTACAATAAATTTCAACACCAAAATCAAAGGATTTGGTTGAGGATTGCACAAATGGTGAAAGAGGAAGGAATGGGTTTTTCATGAAATGAGGGGGGACGGGTTCACGGGTAGAAGAAGAAGAAGGAAGAGAGAGAGGGCGTGGGAAAGGTGAGGGACTTAAGTGGATTTTGGTCACGCGGGTCCCACACGCGACTTAAATTTAATCCAATCAATAATTTACATACACTTATACCGCAGTATTTTACACTAGAAAATCACTATTCATCAATTTTCACAAATTTGCCTATTCACTCAATTTTTCGCCCTGAGTCCGTTTCTGGCATTATTTTTGTCATATGAAGTCTCCTACTCAATTTTTTTATGCCTAGGGATACGTGGTTGGTAATTTACCATTTTGCCCTTTTTGCCCATTTTGGCCTTAATTCTTGGATTTTCACTAATCCTTCCATTTTAATCTCATATTATCATACAAAACACACATTTAAATTTATAAGGTGTTATATTCACCCCTCCTTTTAGAAATTTTGTCCGCAAAATTAAATCATACCTGTCCGCTAACTCAGGATACAGTCGGAGAATCTCGTCCTCCCGCTCCCAAGTAGCCTCCTCAGGTGTGCGGCCCTCCCACTGAATCTTCAGCATGGGAATAACTTTACTTCTCAACCTCTTTTCACTGCGGTCCAATATTACAATAGGACCAACGGGAGTCTTCAAATTCTCCCTGATTTCGATATTATCCGGTATCACCACATGTGATTCATCCGGAACATAACGTCGCAACTGCGACACATGAAAAACATCGTGTAGATTGGACAATTGAGGGGGCAAGGCAAGCTGATAGGCCACCAATCCTACTCTTTTCATAATTTGATACTGTCCAATGAACCGAGGACTCAGCTTTCTCACTCCCAACGCACGGCCAACACCCGTGACCGGAGACAATCGTACAAAAACGTGGTCACCTTCCTCGAATTCTAACGGTCTATGCTTATTATCATAGTAGCTTTTTTGCCGATTCTGTACCTGTTTCAATTTTTCTCTGATCATTTCTATTTGCACTGTTGTTTCCTGCACAAAATCCGGACCAAATCTTTCTTTATCGCCTACCTCAGTCCAACAAGTGGGAGTACGACACCTCCTCCCATACAATACCTCATACGGTGCCATACCCAGACTGGAGTGAAAAACTGTTATTATAAGAAAACTCCACCAATGGCAAGTACCTATCCCAAGCAGTACCCTGTTCCAATGTGCAAGCTCTCAGCATATCTTCAAGTGTCTGTATGGTCCTTTCAGTCTGACCCTCAGTCTGCGGGTGATACGCAGTGCTCAGTCGAAACTGAGTGCCAAAATCCTGCTGTAAAGCTCTCCAAAAATGTGAAGTAAATTTCGGGTCCCGATCTCTAACAATGCTAATCGGTATCCCATGGAGCCTAACAATCTTATTAACATACAACTTTGCCAATCTCTCTGTGGTGAAATCCACCCGTATTGGTAGAAAATGTGCAGACTTCGTAAGTCGGTCCACAATAACCCAAATTGAATCGTAACCAGCCCGAGTTCGAGGCAATCCAACAACAAAATCCATAGAAATACTCTCTCATTTCCATTTTGGTATATCCAGCGGCTGAAGTAACCAGCAGATTCTTGATGCTCTATCTTTACTTTCTGACAAACCAAACACTTAGATACGTACTCAGCAACGTCCCTTTTCATCCCAGGCCACCAGAACTTAACTTTTAAATCTTGATACATTTTTGTGGCACCTGGGTGGATAGCATATTGACCCTTATGGGCCTCCGTCATAACTTCCTCTGCAAGCTCCTTGGGCACCACAATCCTGCCCTGATATAATAATAACCCTTGTTCATTAACAGATATGCCACTCTGGCCTTTCAAATATTTAATAATTTCATTTCGGATCCGAGTCTCTTTAATCTTCTCGTGCAGCTCGTTCTCAATCCATGTCAACTCCATATCATAAATTCTTCCTGCAAATAAATCTGTTATTTTCATGTCTCAGAATTGCTCAATCACTTCATTGTCCCACATCATCATATGAGATAAATTGACAGACTTCCTACTCAACGCATCTGCCACCACATTAGCCTTTCCCGGGTGATATTTCAGCTCAAAGTCATAGTCTTTTAAGAATTCAACCCATCTTCGCTGCCTCATATTCAACTCCTTCTGATGAAACAAATATTTCAAGCTTTTATGAATACTGAACACAGCAAATTTCATCCCATACAGAAAATGTCTCCAGATTTTTAAGGCGAACACAATAGCAGCCAGTTCTAAATCGTGTGTCGGATAATTCTCTTCATGCGGCTTTAACTGTCTGTACGCGTAAGCAATCACTTTTCCTTCCTGCATTAACACGCTCCCTAAACCTTTCTTGGAAGCATCACAATATAAAACAAACTCACCCTCCGGATCGGGAAGAGTTAACACCGGAGCAGTGGTCAACTTCTCTTTGAGTGACAGAAAACAGTCCTCACATTCCTGGGTCCACACAAAAGGAGTATCCTTTCGTGTCAATCGGGTCAACGGCAGAACCATCGTAGAAAATCCCTGTATAAACCGGCGATAATAACCAGCAAGCCCTAGAAAACTCCTGATCTCAGTCACAGTCTTAGGTCGTTCCCAGTTGCTTACCGCTTCAATCTTGCTAGGATCCACTACAACACCGCATGCAGAAATAACATGACCCAAAAATCGCACCTCAGACAACCAGAATTCAATTAGATCGTTTAGCATATAACTTCTTATCTTTCAACACTTGCAACACAGTCCTCAGATGATCGGTGTGCTCCTCTTTACTCTTAGAATAGATCAAAATGTCGTCAATAAATACAATTACAGATTGGTCCAAATACGGTTTAAAGATGCGATTCATATAATCCATGAACACCGCTGGGGCATTAGTAAGCCCAAAAGGAATCACTTGATATTCAAAATGTCCATATCTGGATCTGAAAGCTGTTTTAGGTACATCCTTCGGCTTAATCCGGATCTGATGATATCCAGACCGGAGATCAATCTTCGAAAACACACAGGCACCCCTCAACTGATCTAATAAGTCATCAATGCGCGGAACCGGGTACCTATTCTTAATCGTCACTTTATTCAACTGTCGGTAGTCAGTGCACAATCTCATGCTACCATCCTTTTTCTTCACAAATATCACCAGTGCTCCCCATGGAGACACACTCGGTCTGATAAAATTATTTGCAGATAGTTCTTCAATGTGCTGCTTCAACTCGGCCAACTCAAGTGGCGACATCCGGTATGGAGCCAAGGAGATCGGCCCCTCACCAGGCAATAGGTCAATCGAGAATTCAATCTCTCTCTCAGGCGGAAATTTCGGTATCTCATCAGGGAATACATCCTCAAACTCATTAACAACCGGAATAGAAGAAATCTCCTCCTTTTTGTCACCAACCAATCCACCCAAAATGACGTAACCCAGATCCCCAGCCTTCAAGGCTTTCACAGTTTAACTGACAGACAAATACAAAGACGGACATATAGATGGCCTCTCGTGAGATAGTATCAACCTCTTTCCGCAGCAATCAATCATTGCGCAGTTCTGAGACAACCAATCCATCCCCAATATCAAATTGGCAGAGGCCAGGGGTAAGATAATTAAATCAATCGTGTAACCCCTGCCTAAATAGGAAAACTTCACATTTTCGCAAATCCAAGATGATTCACTAACCTCTCTTGTAGCGGTAGTAATACGCATCGGAGGAATCATTCGTGTTGTCGTTAAGTCTAACGCTTTAGCCACATAGTCCGCCACAAAAGAATGCGTTGCTCCCGAATCAAATAACATAGACAAATCAACATTAGAGAGGAAAATTATACCTTTTACCAAATTCGGAGCCTTTTCAGTATGTTGCGCATTTGTAATATATACCCATCCAACCGTAGGAATAGCAGCAGTAGGAGTAGTAGTAGTAGTCGCGGTCGGCAAGGCCTGCAGATTCACAGCCTACCCCGTAGAAGATGGACAACTCCTAGCAAAATGGCCAGTCTGACCACATTTAAAACAAGCCCTCGGGCCAGCACCACATACACCTTTGTGGTATTTCTTGCACTTCCCACATTGTGGGGTATAATATCTGTCCACAGTTCTACCACTAGAGGTCCCACCCCTCTTGAATTGCCCAGGAGGCTGCCTTACATGCAACCCCCTGCCCCTGTTATTATTGTTAAAGCCTCCTCTATTATTATTACCTGAAGGACCAGATGTCCTCTTAACTTCTTGTTCTTTTGCCGTATCAGATTTCAGATACCTACCATACACAGTCTCGACCCTCTTACATTGGGTCACTAAGTCAGCAAAGTTTCTTACTGCAGTATTCGACATCCTTTTCGCAATTTTTTCATTCAGCCCCCTTTGGAATTTAGCTGACAAGAATTTATGAGTAGGTAGAGTACCTCCATAATTTGCAAACTTGACAAGTTCATTGAATTTAGCCACATAGGCATCCGCTGTCATGACTCCCTGCACAAGATTATCAAACTCACCTTGCTTTGCCTCCCGGATATCGCGGGGAAAATATTCTTCATGAAACAACCCTTCAAACATAGCCCAAGAAATTTCCTCACCCTGAATAGCATAAGGGCGGGACACATTGTCCCACCACTCCTGGGCGTTTCCCTCCAGCATATACACAGAATACAGTAGTTTCTGAGGGTCTTGGCATCTCATCACTTGGGAAATCTTATCCATTCCCCTCAGCCAAGTAATAACCTCTTTCGGGTCCCTTGACCTCAGAAATGCGGGTGGCTTATGCTTCCTAAAGGATATGAGCCTATGCTCATCATTAGCATTATCAATAACATGCCCCGCAACCCCAGTGGATTGAGCAACAGATGAAGGATCAGGAATATAGGTGGGGTCAGTGGTCTGATGACTAGCCTCACCAGTGTGGTGGCTAGCCCCACTCTCCCCTTGTTGAGGAGTAACAGACGATGTCGGTGTAGGAGTCACCGTGGCCGTGTGTGGAGGTGAATCATCGCTCCGAGGACGATTTCTATCAGCCCTCATTTCTGCCATAAATGCTTGCATCATATCCTGATTGGTCTTCATCAGGTTTTCAGTCATATTTCTATTTGCCGCCGTTTCCGCTGCAGAGCATTAAGGACTGCAGTGACCGGATCCGGTGCCAAAGGACCTGCACCACGTGCCCCACGGCGACCACGCGCCCTACTCATGATATCTGTACATGTAACAACACAAAGGAATGAGCTGATCAGACCCACACTGAGGAATCACATATACATTAATCATAAATAGTTCACGGATAGCTATGCAACACAAGATACAGACATACACAGCCAGAGTTCCCACACAAAACTGCTCTAATACCATAAAATGTAACAGCCCGTTGTACACCGGTATTGTTAACATTAATTATGATATTAAGTGCAGTTACAATCACAGTAATTGAGTTAATTAAATTACGGGTAAACTTTTTTTTTTTCTTTTAACATTTTCCTTTCTCTAAACATTAACCTTTTCCGTAATCAATTAAAACAACACTATAATTGTAAATGCAAATTCGCGGAATCACTCAACTTACTAATGTCTCAAATCTTTCTTATTACTCAACTAATTTAAACTTATCATGTGACTCTCACATCTTACCATGTTATAGTTCTATTCATTAGCTACGCGTGGTTTCAAACCGCGCACCATACAGAGTTCTATAGACTAAGTTAGGCCCTTTACTTTAGTCTAGAAAAACCATTATTTTCAAATTTTACACTGTGGTAATCGATTACCAGGGGATGGTAATCGATTACCCAAAGTTCCAAAATGAGGCAGAAGCTCCATTTCGGCTCCCCTGTTCTCAGGTAATCGATTACCAAGCATTGGTAATCGATTACTGCACTAATTAATCGATTACCAATGCTCTGGTAATCGATTACTTGGTTCACAGAGGCACATTTTTCGTCCCCTGTTGCATGGTAATCGATTACCAATGGAAGGTAATCGATTACTATGCAGCAAAAGTGACAGATGATAGCTTTTAAGGTCCAAAATGAGTGATGTAATCCATTCCTAACACCTTAATACTCCACATAGACCTTACACATATACTAATGTAGGTTCTAGGCCCTTCCATCATGCATTTTCATTATAGAATGCATCCATTACAAGAGTTCTTGAGATAATGGCCATTTTACACCATGAATGGTCCATTTACAACATAAGTTTTCCAATGCCTCAAATACAATATAGGTGGCAATGGACAAGTCCCATGCTCACTCAAAATATACACTTAAACCAAGGCATGAATATAAAACAACTATGAAGACTTAGAACATAATCATGAACACTACAAAAGCATGGAAATCACATCATGCAATATGTTCATGACCTAAGTCTCAAAACACTATATAACATGATATGTGCACTCAATAGACTCCTCCAAAATGTCATGCTAGCCCAATGCACCACATGCAACAGCCGTCCACTAAGTGGGCTTCTTGCCCGAAGCTCCTCCCTGCTCATAATGCCCTGAAATGATGTCCCCAAACGTGGGGTGAGATATACAAATATATCTCAGTAAACCAAGGGTACTAGATGGACAAAAGATGGCGGTAAGTAAAATATGAATATTAGAGGACTTAAGGAAAACAGACTTAAATGTTTTGTCTGACTTTTTGGTGAAATTTATAAAGTTGTATCATAAGTAAGAATTGCAAACAAACCTATAGTATGTACAGTATTAGCATAGGCAAAATTTGTAGTATTGTGGATAATAAATATATAATCGAGATGGGTTTATAGTATGAAGATGGTATTGGTAAAATTCATATGTATGTGTGTAGTGTAGTAAAACAATTATGTACAGGTGGACTTGGTTAATGGACATCATTAAGGTGAGTGACTTAGAACATGATGGATTATTGAAAAATGTGAACATGTATGCTTAGGTATGAGTTTAAATATTTTATGTTTGATTAGAAGTTATAAGTCCCTGGTAGATGGGTACACTTGAATAAATTGGGATGGTTAATGTAGAGAAACAAGTGGAATATTTGATGTCTAATCCTAAGGGATTTGACCACTTGAAATTATTATGCTGGTGAATTGTTAATTTGAGAGACATTGAAATATGGGATTGAAATGAGGTAATGTTGAGTAAACATAGGTGAGATGAAGTAATTACGTAGTATGTGTAGAACGAAGAAATTGAGAAAATCGCCATGGATGACATAAGAAAAATGTACGATGAAGGCACAATTGTAGTTAATGGATATCGATTCAAATTGGAAGATGTGTCAGTGATAAATGAATATGATCGTTGAAATGTATAGTCAGTTGTAAGACAGTAATGAGAATTGTAAAGAAATTATGATCTTGTGGTCTATATATATGTACTACTAATAGTAGTGTGCTTGTGAATTAATCTGATATTTGATGTGGATTGATAGATGGAGTGGAGGTATTTTCAATGTAATGAATATTCTACAACCACCAAGGGTGGAAGTGAGCAGGAAAAATTGATGTGTTGCTCTACAATATTGAGTATAGGTTTATGTGAGCCGTAACAGGCAATGGAATAGAACGGTGGCAGGATTTTGTGGGTTATTGCTGTACAACAATAAGGTGAGATGATATGAATAGAAACTGAGCTAATGTACAACCTAATGTGAAATCATGTTATTAGTGTATGAACTAAGTTGCAATAAAGTGCGAAATTAAGTGGTTAGCGAAAGAACTGATGTGTAAAATGTGCATAGAGTGTGAAATTATGTGGTTAGAAGAAGAGCTAATGTGTAATGTCCAAATGAAAATGATAAGATTAGCTAATGAGCTGAGGTATAATTGTCAGTGCAAGGACTGACGTGTAGTTTTCAGTGCAAGGACTGATGTAGAATCTCAATGCAAGGACTGATGTAAAATTTTCAGTGCAAGGACTGAGGTGAGACTAGTTCTCTGTGATAGGACGAATATGTTTAGAAGATCCCTATGTGATGGGAATTATATGTGGGAAATATGATACATTATATTAAGAGATGTGAGATGTGTACAGAACTTTGAGAAAAAAATTCCGGATTCATGGAATAGAGATTATGATATGAACCATGTCGGGTGACTAGTCAAAATGAAAGAGTAAACGATCTGGGAGAAGAATAATCAAGGGAGAATTAAGGGACTATATGTATATGTGATATAGTTATAATACTACTACTACTATGATTATGGGGGCAGCCCCATGTGGATATACAAAACACTTTTGCCGTTATATACGGGTATGATACAGACACCAAATGGACTGGGTCCATGTGTAATCTGGTGTGTACTGGGTACACCTTGGCTGTTATATACAGATATATTTTAAATATAAATTCCTCTGTGCACTGGGTGCTTGTTATATGAATTGATAGTATGGATATCTCTGTGCGGCTTACGTGCCCGGAGTGTATGGCTATCTCCGTGTGGATTATGTTCCCGGAGACTATTATTATCTTATATGAGTAATATGAGACGAGGAAGTATCCCGCATTGATGTGACTGCTAGTATAGTTGAGAGGTTTTATGTAAATGCACAAATAAGAAACATTTGGGGATGCTCCTAGCATAGGGGCAGCTGGTGGTAGGTTACCATTACTGCATGAATTATAAGGGCAGATTCTCTGGTCGGTGGGTCATTTACATCTGGGGCCCTTAGGACAACAAGAGCTCGAGGGGTTTAACCTGAGGATGTGTTTACCCACTGTATTGGGAGGATTGTGTCGGGTAAGGAACGCAAGATGGTATATCGGGTAATTTTAAGTGAACAGTAATATATCAAATTGAATATAACATAGGAGACGTCATGAGAAGGTATTTTGAGGTATGAGTTCCGAGCACTAGGGGATGTGTGTATGTCTACACCAAGTGTGGTGACATGAATTTTGGGTTCCAAGGAAAGTGTGAAGTTTATTGGGGATTCTTGCACTATGGTAAAGAATAGCAACTTGTTAATATATCAGTTGAGTGAATGTTATATTAGAAAGGACTAATGAGGAAGAAATGTGCAGTTAAGATGGTGGCCTGATGGCCTTTCATAAGAAGTTAGTTGTGATGGAATTAGGTGAAAATGTTTAATATTCGGACCAGTAACTTAAATTTTAGTGATTAAAGAAAGGTCGATAACTCGATGGAGTGATTTGGAGTACGGTATGTGGTACATGCTAGGTGTGAGAGATATATCCTTTGGAGATACACTGTATTGATAAAATGTTAGAAATTGTGTAAGCATGAAAGTAGTTCCAGGTGATAGAATGATTATGTTTGGAAATTGCTAACGTGAGGAGACTTTTATGAGAGGATTATGATATAGTGTTTTGAGTTGGACATCCATGATTAAATGACGATGATTACGAAATTGAGGTACGAATAAGTAGAACATATGCTTAAATTACAACATTGGCATTGAGTGAAAAGTTAGAAATGGTTAGTTGGTGGAAATATTAGGGATGAGACCTTTGATACGGAAGGCATTGATGGATGTTGAGTTTAGGCTCTGAGAGGGCTAAATTGATAGAGTTTAGATTGTTAAGTGATAAATAGATTAACATGGAGTGTAAATTATAAATATGATGTTGTAGATGGAAGGATTCATGAATGGAATTGTGGGTACCTTGAAATGACAGACATGGAGTATGAGCTATTACGAGGATTGTTAACTTCGTATCCCGAGGAGAAAAATATAGTGGTGAGTATCTAAGAAGATATGGAGACACGGGACAAAGTAAAGTAAAGTATGTAAAAATGAAATGTAATGTGAGTTGGTATTATTGGGTGCTGTAGAATGCCATTGAAACTAGAAGGTATGCGCTTGTGTGCAAGCTATGGAAAAACTGAAATGATAAGATTAGTAACATTAATGGAAAGGACCGGTATATTGAGTATGGTCGAAACAGTAAGGACAGCGAAAAGATTTAAGTACTAAAGAAAGTGTGAGTTGGAAATATTCCAGGAATAATAAGTAAGTATATATGAGAAAGGTTAGAGCCTAGTATGAAAACGGTTAGAGGCTTTTGGTAACGACCTTGGGTCAGAAAGATAGATAAAGATGAAAAGGAAGTGAAGTTAGGTAGACAAATTTGTAACATAACTGAATTATTACCTATAAATTAGTGAAAGTGCAACCGTGAACCAGGGAAAGTTTAAAGTATTATGAATTAAAAAGTCATAGCACCATAATAGAAAAGTATTGTGAAGGATTGGGGAACGATAGATACTACAGAAAGGAGGTTATGCCTGTGATAAAAGTAAAATGGTAAGGACGTACACCTAAGGAGGCTACTTAGGAACGGGAGGATGAGATTCTCCGGCCATATCCTGAGTTAGCGGACAAGTATGATTTAATTTTGCGGAAAAAATTCTAAAAGGTGGGGTGAATATAACACCTCGCATTTCTAAGTTTAAATATTAAAATATTAAATGAGAATTAAAGAGAAGGATTAACGAAAATCCTGAGTATAAGGCCAAAATACAAGGAAAGGGCAAAACGGTAAATTAGCCATGCACACAACCCTAGGAAGGAAATTTAGTAGAAGGTCTAAGATGATAAAAATAACACTGTAAATGGATTCAGAACGAAAAATTGAGTGGATAGGAAAGTTTCAGAAAATTCAGTGAATAATGTTTTTACCGGGTAAAAATACCGCGGTATGATTGCACCGTAAAACGTGCCGATTGAGTTTTGACACTAGGTTTTGAATATAAGTTCTAAATGGTTTATAGAACTAGGAAATATGTTTTCTGATAAAATTTCATGGAAATTAGTAAGTTTGGGGTAGCATGCCAACGACGCGCGTAATAAATTAAAACTGCAGTTTCTCCGAACGACCAGAGCACTCAGGATTCATCTGATCGAGGATAATTAAAGGACAATGGTTAATATTAAAAATTAGAGTTACTAAATAGGTTGTGAAATTACGGACGTTTAGTGGAAATTCGGATTAGTTTTAAATCGCGTGAGGTGGCGGTGGGACCCACCTCACTTAAGTCACTTAACACATGTGTCACAATGACACTAATCACTCATCACTTTCCCTCCCTCTCTTTCCTTGGCCGCGGTTCCCATGGCTGTTTGGAGCAAGTTTTATTCAAAATTCCTTCCCTCCATTACTCATTCATCAAAGCACCAAATCCGTCAAAGTTTAACTTGAAATTGTTAGTATATGGGTGTCCTAGAGACAATCTTTTGATTAAATAAAGGACACTAGATGTAGAACTTTGTTTGTCGCAAATAAATGAAAGCACTATTTATTCAGTTTCATATTGTGTCTTCGATATTATTGTTAATATTATATGAACGAACTGGATAAACCCCTTGGAATAGAACAGATATCTCTTGAGTATCTGTGATGAGATCACGATCATGAGGATTCAAGGATATTGCATGTCTATTCCCAATTATATGTTCCTAGTCTAGAGACACTGAGTTTGGGTATCAGTGATCTCGGGTAAGACTAGTACGACTTATCTACTTGTATATGGATACAAGGTAAAGACCTCATGAGCTACAGATATGGAGATATCTTTCCTAAAGTTGTGGGTGGACCTATAAGAGTATAGCTCGCACTTAACAGACCCAAAAAGAGACTCTATGAGGAAATCTCACAGATAGTGTCATTAGAGTAATCTCTTTGTATTTGGGCATGTCTTTCCTTAGACCAGAAGTTATTACCTAGACTGTGTTCTTGAAGGCATGTTTTGATTGTATGTCTCGTCTGCCTGAAACATGGAGACTCATAGGTATACTGTTGGGCGTGTCCTTAAAGGGCACAAGGCTAGGGTAATAAGCTGAAGGAATTCGTCAAATCTCTGTGAGAGATTAGGATATCTGTAAACCGGAGAAATCGGGATGACATTTACAGGGACTCGGGAATCTATGCATAGTAAAAGAGATCATGAGATGATCTGCTTTTAGAGTCAGTAAATTGAAGATTCCCTATTTCGAATAAAGCTTACCCTAAACCGCAGGGGTTGATACATTTCCTTACCCTAGGTTAATGGGAAGATAACCGAGACGAAGGGAAATACATACGGTAACCAAATATGTGCAATAGGATGATCAAGTCATTAATCTGACTATTTCTGGGGCAACAAAGCATTGCTAGTGCTCTGTGTTGTTATTAATTGGGTTGTGGGCTTGTTGGGCCCAAGCCCAGTTATGTCAGAAGCTAAGTTGGACCTAATGGGTCACACACTAACACCTTGTAGTCATGATGGACTAGCTTTAAAGGTATTGGGCCTAATAATGGTTGTTAGCCCAAGAAGCTGTTTGGAAGCCCACCTAAATGGGTGGATGGTGCATGGAGCTTAGTAACGGGCTTGGATAGCCCAAGCCATTACTAATTAATTTAATTAGTTAAATTAATAATCAAACATTTGAATTTTGAATTTTGAATTTGAATTTTGAATTTTGAAATTTGAATTTGGAATTGGAATTTTGAAATTCGAATTTTGAATTTTTGAATTTTGAATTTGAATGTTTGAACATTTGAATTCAAGTGTCTAAATTCGAATTTGAATTGGCTTTGAAAAGTTGTTTCATAACAAAAGGATAAGATAAGATCTTATTGGAACAAATTCCTTGGATCAAGAAGAATCTTTGGAGCATATTTTGGGGCTGTTTGTGGCGCACACTTAGGTGATAAGAATGTCATCTTGTCACTTAAAACAAAGCTCCAATCAGATTTGGTAGTTGAGAGAATAAGTGGGTGAGTTGGTTCAAATTTTGAATGCAACTACTCAACATACTTGGGCCCCTTTTAGGGCTGAATTATGCGCATGAAAAACATACTATATGATAGTTTATGAATCTAATTTTGAAATATTTTGAATTTAGTTTCATGAGGATAAGATTGGAGGTTGTTGGCAAGATTTATTTTGCAACAACTCCACCTTATCCTCCCCTTATTCATGCGCCACTTTCAATTTATTTGAAAGGATAATTTCATTTTTGAATTATCATTTTCTCTCTTCCCTCCAAGTTGTGCGCACAACAACACTTGTTTCCTCTCCTTAGGGCTTTGAGAAAACCTAGCCTACACTCCTTCATCTCATGCACCATTCTGTAGGGTAGTTCACTACATCTTTCTAAACAGAATACCTAGCCTCCACCTTCACCACTTGTGCGCATAGCAAGCCTCATTGTGGTGATTATCTGGTGGCTTTCAAGAAGGCGTTCTTGCATCATTGACGAATGGTGGTGTGGATCACCATTAGAGGGTTTGAACCCTTCAAGCCTGACAACTGATCTCCCTGACTGATCAGGCCAAAAACAAGGTAACATCATGTTGTCTTAAAGCATGAATCCATGTGTGCATGTATGTTTCCGCAGTAAAAATTTTGTTTTTACACATTATATGCATCGGCCTTCAAAGGCCTGTTTACTTTCAAGTGGTATCAGAGCCCGGTTGCTTTACCATCGGCGGGTGATGGTACCGTGTTTGTGAAAAGAGTTTTTCACGGTCAAAATCTTTAAAGGGTTAAAGTTTAAATTCTGCATATGGATTTTGAATCACAAATCCTTTAAGGTGTTAAAGTTTTTGTTTTTATGAACATGTAAATTTGATTCTGTGTTCATAAAACATTATGCATCATGGTTTAGTTTCTTTTTCTTTATGAAAGTTTTAAATGGAACACCCTTTTTGAAAGGGTAGATTCGGCCATGGAGGGTACTAAGAGTACCTTGAATGTTTTCTTATTTTTCTCCATGAATTGTGCCATGTTTATATGCATGAAATTTTGTGACAAAATTTATCATATAGTCTACTATATGGTTCGGCCATGAAGGGTTTGTGGCTACATGCATGGTTTAATTTTGTTTTCTTTAAGAAAGAATTAACAAAATTTGAATTAAAATTGTTTTTAAATTCGGCCAACTAGAGAAATTTAAGAATATGAATCTTGATATTATTTTGATGTTTAAATGTTAAATGTCAAAATATATGTGAAAACATTATGTGATAATATAATGTTTGTGTTGGCAAGTTTTGAACTTTTCAGGTACAAACAGGAAAGGGATGGTCATGGTGCCCGGATTTAATTTTTTTTTTGAATTTTAAAATTAATGTGTAATCGCGCCTTTTAATTTACAAGTGTATTTGTAATTTAATTTTTTGTAATTTTGTCCCTCCAAAGTTGTTTTTGAGTTTCTTTACTGGGAAATATTACTCTCCTTTCACATGAGGTAACTTATCTCATTTTCTCTCACTTCGATTTTCGCACCCCACCCTTTTCTTCTTTATGTAATGGTGGGACCCATCATTTTCTCTCTACCACATAAGATAACTATCTTATGTGGAAGGAGATTAATAAAACCCTTCTTTAATTATGTGTAATTAGAGAAATAGGCTAGTGGCGTATAGATGACAAGCGGCCGTTGCTTAAGGTGGGCCTAGCAAGGCCAAGGGAAAAGGTAAGGAGCCTGCAAAAGGTGACCCCCTTAAGCCCAAAGGAAAATCCAAGAAGAAGAAGGGCAAAAAGAAGGGTAAGAAGGCACCTAAGGACAAGGGTGATGCTGAGTGCTTCCATTGTGGCAAGAAAGGCCACTGGAAGAGGAATTGTCCAGACTACCTGAACAATGTGAAGGACAAGAAGCATGGTGATGCTTCTGCCTCAGGTATTTTCATGATTGAGATAAATTATTCTTATGCTAATCCAACCTCATGGGTATTGGATACCGGATGTGGTTATCATATCTGCAATATGTTGCAGGTACTTAGGAGCCCAAGGAGATTGGAAAGAAACGAGGTGGATCACCGTGTTGGTAATGGAGCAAGGGTTGCTGCTCATTTAGTTGGAGATGCTGACCTTATTTTGCCTACGGGCCTTTTATTGCATTTGAATAATTATCTTTATGTTCCGCATATTTCTAGAAACATTATTTCAATTTCTTGTTTAGAACAAGATGGTTATACTTTCAGTATTAGGGATGGTACTTTTTCTATCATTTTGAATGATATGGTTTATGGTACTGCTTCTTTAATAAATGGATTGTATGTGTTGGAAATGGGAAATGAAGTGCTCAATATAGATGTGAAACGACCTAGGACGGATAATCAATCTTATCTTTGGCACTGTAGACTAGGAAACATAAATGAAACAAGATTGTCTAGGATGCATAGAGATGGATACCTGGACTCCATGGATTTGGAATCCTATGGACAGTGTGAATCTTGTCCAGCTGGGAAAATGATTCGACAAAAGCCCAATGGGCTTGAGAGTCATAGGGCTGGTGAGTTATTAGAGCTCATTCATACTGATGTATGTGGCCCAATGTCTATTGAGGCTAGAGGTGGATATTCCTATTTCATTACCTTTACATATGACAAATCAAGATTTGGGTATATATACCTAATGAGATATAAATCTGAAGCTTTTGAAAAGTTCAAAGAGTTTAGGAATGAAGTGGAGAAACAACGTGGCAAGATGATTAAGACATTACGATCAGATCGTGGTGGTGAATATTTGAGCCACGAGTGAAGGATTATCTGAGAGAAAATGGAATTCTCTCACAACTTACCGCTCCTTACACACCACACCAAAACGGTGTCTCCGAAAGGAGAAACAGGACCTTGTTAGACATGGTTAGGTCTATGATAAGTGAGACTCAACTTCCAAAATTGTTTTGGGGATATGCCTTAGACACAGCGGCATACCTTCTAAATAGGGTACCATCTAAATCTGTTCAGACCACACCATATGAGATATGGAGTGGTAAGAGACCCAACCTGAGTTACCTCAGGGTATGGGGATCGCCAGCTTATGTCAAAGCGTTGACATCAGACAAGCTTAGCGCTAAGAGTACTAAATGTTTATTTGTGGGGTATCCTAAAGGTACTAAGGGATACTACTTCTACTCCATGGAAGAACACAAAGTGTTTGTGTCAAAGAATGCTGAGTTCCTTGAGAAGGATTTGATCTTTCAAGGAGGCAGTGGGAGTAAGATTGATCTTGAAGAAGTGCAAGATCCACAAGAACAGATTGAGGAACCTGAGTCTGCTCCGCAGGCGACGTTCTCCAATGGAGAAGTAAACACACAACTCCGTAGATCTACGAGGGTCATCCATCCACCTGAGAGGTACGGGTTTGTGATTGAGAACCAGCAAACTGTTGAGGATGATGAACCAAGTAACTACGAGGAGGCGGTCAAAGATGTTGACTCCTCTAGATGGCTTGAAGCCATGGAATCTGAAATGGATTCGATGTATCAGAACAAGGTATGGACCTTGGTTCCTAAACCGCAAGGAATAGTTCCTATCGGTAATAAATGGGTCTTTAAAAGAAAGACTGATGCAGATGGCAATATTCAGACCTACAAAGCTAGGTTGGTGGCGAAAGGGTATCGTCAAAGACAAGGAGTTGACTATGATGAAACTTTCTCACTAGTTGCCATGATCAAATCTATTAGGATCATGCTTGCAATAGCAGCATACCACGACTATGAAATTTGGCAAATGGATGTCAAGGCCGCCTTCTTGAATGGGTTCTTGAAGGAGGAAGTGTACATGACACAACCTGAAGGCTTTGAAATCAAAGATCAGGTGCATATGGTATGCAAACTACAAAGGTCAATATATGGGCTAAAGCAAGTATCAAGGAGTTGGAATATACATTTTGATGAAGTCGTTAAGAGTAACGGTTTTATCAAGAACGAGGATGAACCTTGTGTTTACAGGAAGGTTAGTGGGAGTAATGTCGTCTTCCTAGTGCTTTATGTAGATGACATATTGCTAATAGGAAATGACATCCCCACATTAAAAAAAACGAAAGAGTGGCTTTCAGAAAACTTCACCATGAAGGATTTGGGAGAGGCAACCTTTGTACTTGGTATAAAGATCTATAGAGATAGATCCAAGAGGCTGCTGGGCTTATCTCAATCCACGTACATTGACAAGATGCTAAAGAGGTTTAGCATGGAAGGGTCGAAAAGGGGTTTTCTTCCTGTCAGTCATGGGATACACCTATCAAGGGCTATGTGTCCTAAGTCACAGCCTGAGAAGGATCGCATGAGTGAAATTCCATACGCTTCGGCTATTGGATCCATCATGTATGCCATGATATGTACGAGACCAGATGTCTCATATGCTTTAAGCATTACGAGCAGATACCAGTCAGACCCTGGAGAGGGTCACTGGACGGCAGTCAAAACCATCCTTAAATACTTAAGAAGAACTAAGGATGCATTTCTGGTCTATGGTGGGGTTAATGAGTTAACAGTGAAAGGGTTCACTGATGCCAGCTTTTAGAGTGACAAAGATGACTGCAAGTCACAGTCAGGATTCGTATTCACCTTAAATGGTGGGGCAGTGTGTTGGAAGAGTTCCAAGCAGGAGACAACAGCAGATTCAACGACAGAGGCTGAATACATAGCTGCTTCAGAAGCAGCTAAGGAGGCCGTGTGGATCAAGAAGTTCATAAATGAACTAAGGATGGTTCCAAGCGTGGATGAGCCCATACAGTTGCTTTGCGACAACACAGGAGCCATTGCGCAGTCAAAGGAACCTAGGTCTCATCAAAGATCTAAACACGTGCTCCGCAGATATCATTTGATTAGAGAAATCATTGATAGGAATGATGTAAAAATGGATTATGTTCCCACAGACGATAACCTGGCCGATTCTCTAACAAAGGCTGTTTCTCAGAGAAAACATGATAGTCATTATGAGGCTTTGGGCATACGACTTAGTTCTGATTGGCTCTAGGCCAAGTGGGAGCTTGTTAGTATATGAGTGTCCTAGAGACAATCTTTTGATTAAATAAAGGACACTAGATGTAGAACTTTGTTTGTCGCAAATAAATGAAAGCATTATTTATTCAGTTTCATATTGTGTCTCGATATTATTGTTAATATTATATGAACGAACTGGATAAACCCCTTGGAATAGAACAGATATCTCTTGAGTATCTGTGATGAGATCACGATCAAGAAGATTCAAGGATATTGCATGTCTATTCCCAATTATATGTTCCTAGTCTAAAGACTCTGAGTTTGGGGATCAGTGATCTCGGGTAAGACTAGTATGACTTATCTACTTGTATATGGATACAAGGTGTAACAGCCCCAAACCCTGTAGCAGATATTGTCCGCTTTGCCCCGGCCACCCAAAGGCCCGCCGAAACTCACGGTTTTACGTTCTGGGGTTACCCCCAAAAGGCCTCCACTAGGAAAGGTATCCACACCCATATATATGACATGCTTCGTTCCCCTCACCAACCGATGTGGGACTTTACATCCTCCCCCACTGGGAATACAGCGTCCCCGCTGTACACACCGGTCCAGGGCCAGGCTCTGATACCATTTGTAACAGCCCCAAACCCTGTAGCAGATATTGTCCGCTTTGCCCCGACCACCCAAAGGCCCGCCGGAACTCACGGTTTTACGTTCTGGGTTTACCCCCAAAAGGCCTCCACTAGGAAAGGTATCCACACCCATATATATGGCATGCTTCGTTCCCCTCACCAACCGATGTGGGACTTTACATCAGCCCGTGTTAACCCGGATTGTTAACATACTATCGTATTAAGCCACGCTTAATTAAAATGCGGAATAATTTTTTCTTTAATTCAATTATGACGTCATTAACCTTAGCCAACTTGATTACTTAATCAATTTCATAAAATACTGCATGTATGTTGATTGCAAGACAACTAACTAAAATACCTCATGCATAAATATAATGTGAGTATCTAAAGCCACAGGGCTACAACACATAGCCTGGGTCAAAATCCTGATACTTTAATTTACAACTTCAAATAAAAGACAATAACAAAACCATGTGGCATGGACAAACCCCATGCTCACCAAATAAGGCACAATGCCCAACAACAGTCTCAGCATAATATCATAATCAAAGCGGGAAAAGGCCTCCGCTAGGAAAGGTATCCACACCCATATATATGGCATGCTTCGTTCCCCTCTCCAACCGATGTGGAACTTTACATCCTCCCCCACTGGGAATACAGCGTCCCCGCTGTACGCACCCACGTAGGAAGCCAATATGGCCTAGGGTTTTGTGCTAAGTTAGCATATATAGGGCTTTAAGTCATAACGCGCAGTATTAGCCTTAATAGCAACGCAAAAGATCTTGATCCCAAACTTTGGAATCTAGATCTACACATTGATGTAAAGTCCCACATCGGTTGGAGAGGGGAACGAAGCATGCCATATATATATGGGTGTGGATACCTTTCCTAGTGGAGGCCTTTTGGGGGTAACCCCAGAACGTAAAACCGTGAGTTCCGGCGGGCCTTTGGGTGGCCGGGGCAAAGCGGACAATATCTGCTACAGGGTTTGGAGCTGTTACAAATGGTATCAGAGCCTGGCCCTGGACCGGTGTGTACAGCGGGGACGCTGTATTCCCAGTGGGGGAGGATGTAAAGTCCCACATCGGTTGGAGAGGGGAACGAAGCATGCCATATATATATGGGTGTGGATACCTTTCCTAGTGGAGGCCTTTTGGGGGTAACCCCAGAACGTAAAACCGTGAGTTCCGGAGGGCCTTTGGGTGGCCGGGGCAAAGAGGACAATATCTGCTACAGGGTTTGGGGCTGTTACAAATGGTATCAAAGCCTGGCCCTGGACCGGTGTGTACAGCGGGGATGCTGTATTCCCAGTGGGGGAGGATGTAAAGTCCCACATCGGTTGGAGAGGGGAATGAAGCATGCCATATATATGGGTGTGGATACCTTTCCTAGCGGAGGTCTTTTGGGGGTAACCCCAGAACGTAAAACCGTGAGTTCCGGCGGGCCTTTGGGTGGCCGAGGCAAAGCGGACAATATCTGCTACAGGGTTTGGGGCTGTTACAAATGGTATCAGAGCCTGGCCCTGGACCGGTGTGTACAGCAGGGACGTTGTATTCCCAGTGGGGGAGGATGTAAAGTCCCACATCGGTTGGAGAGGGGAACGAAGATGCCATATATATGGGTGTGGATACCTTTCCTAGCGGAGGCCTTTTGGGGTAACCCCAGAACGTAAAACCGTGAGTTCCGGCGGGCCTTTGGGTGACCGGGGCAAAGCGGACAATATCTGCTACAGGGTTTGGGGCTGTTACACAAGGTAAATACCTCATGAGCTGCAGATATGGAGATATCTTAGCTAAAGTCGTGAGTGGACCTATAAGAGTATAGCTCGCACTGAACAGACCCAAAAAGAGACTCTATGAGGAAATCTCACAGATAATGTCATTAGAGTAATCTCTTTGTATTTGGGTCTTTCCTTAGACCAGAAGTTATTACCTAGACTGTGTTCTTGAAGGCATGTTTTGATTGTATGCCTCGTCTGCCTGAAACATGGAGACTCATAGGTATACTGTTGGGCGTGTCCTTAAAGGGCACAGGGCTAGGGTAATAAGCTGAACCAATTCGTCAAATCTCTGTGAGAGATTAGGTTATCTGTAAACCGGAGAAATCGGGATGACATTTATAGGGACTCGGGAATCTATGCATAGTAAAAGAGATCATGAGATGATCTGCCTTTAGAGTCAGTAAATTGAAGATTCCCTATTTCGAATAAAGCTTACCCTAAACCGTAGGGGTTGATACATTTCCTTACCCTAGGTTAATGGGAAGATAACCGAGACGAAGGGAAATACATACGGTAACCAAATATGTGCAATAGGATGATCAAGTCATTAATCTGACTAGTTCTGGGGCAACAAAGCATTGCTAGTGCTCTGTGTTGTCATTAATTGGGTTGTGGGCTTGTTGGGCCCAAGCCCAGTTATGTCAGAAGCTAAGTTGGACCTAATGGGTCACACACTAACTCCTTGTAGTCATGATGTACTAGCTTTAAAGGTATTGGGCCTAATAATGGTTGTTAGCCCAAGAAGCTGTTTGGAAGCCCACCTAAATGGGTGGATGGTGGTGCATGGAGCTTAGTAACGGGCTTGGATAGTCCAAGCCATTACTAATTAATTTAATTATTTAAATTAATAATCAAACATTGGAATTTTGAATTTTGAATTTGAAATTTGAGTTTTGAAATTTGAATTTGGAATTTGAATTTTGAAATTCGAATTTTGAATTGTAAATTTGAATTTTAAAATTTGAATTTTGAAATTCGAATTTTGAATTTGAAATTTGAAATTTTGAATTTTGAATTTGAATGTTTGAACATTTGAATTCAAGTGTTTGAATTCGAATTTGAATTGGCTTTGAAAAGTTGTTTCATAACAAAAGGATAAGATAAGATCTTATTGGAACAAATTCCTTGGATCAAGAAGAATCTTTGGAGCATATTTTGGGGCTGTTTGGGGCGCACACTTAGGTGATAAGAATGTCATCTTGTCACTTAAAACAAAGCTCCAATCAGATTTGGTAGTTGAGAGAATAAGTGGGTGAGTTGCTTCAAATTTTGAATGCAACTACTCAACATATTTGGACCCCTTTTAGGGCTGAATTATGCGCATGAAAAACATACTATATGATAGTTTATGAATAATTTTGAAATGTTTTGAATTTAGTTTCATGCGGATAAGATTGGAGGTTGTTGGCAAGATTTGTTTTGCAACAACTCCATCTTATCCTCCCCTTATTCATGCGCCACTTTCAATTTATTTGAAAGGATAATTTCATTTTTGAATTATCAATTTCTCTCTTCCCTCCAAGGTGTGCGTACAACAACACTTGTTTCCTCTCCTTAGGGTTTTGAGAAAACCTAGCCTACACTCCTTCATCTAATGCACCATTCTGTAGGGTAGTTCACTACACCTTTCCAAACAGAATACCTAGCCTCCACCTTCACCACTTGTGTGCATAGCAAGCCTCATTGTGGTGATCATCTGGTGGCTTTCAAGAAGGGGTTCTTGCATCATTGACGAACGGTGGTGTGGATCACCATTAGAGGGTTTGAACCCTTCAAGCCTGACAACTGATCTCCCTGACTGATCAGGCCAAAAACAAGGTAACATCATGCTGTCTTAAAGCATGAATCCATGTGTGCATGTATGTTTCTGCAGTAAAAATTTTGTTTTTGCACCTTACATGCATCGGCCTTCAAAGGCCAGTTTACTTTCAGAAATTTATTAGAAACAACCTTCCAAACACATTGGTACTAGTCTCAAGCCTTGAGTCCAGCTATATTTTGAGAAAATTCCTCCCCAAATCTGCGGCCCTTTTCTTTAGATTTGTGTTCTTGGTCGTGATTGATGCTCCAATGGTTGAGTATGTTTAGGAGGATCCTTGTGCCTGGCTTTGGGGTAAGTCTCTTCATCATTTCCATGGTTTGATTTTCGAATTTGTTCAAGAACCCTAGACATTGTTTTGTTGATTTGTGTTGTTAGAGAGCTCAAATGGAAAATGTGTATTAGATTAATGTCTTAGAATGATGTGTTAGAGCTATAAATGCAATGAAAATTTTTGGTGAAAAATATGAATTTTTAACTTAGAAAATTTTGAGGATGTCATGACTTTGGATTTGAAATTGTTGTTAGGATTGTATAATTGGATCGTGGTATGGTTGTATGATGATATAATATGATTGTATGAGGTGTGGACTGGTTAAAATTGATGGAAATTCCTTGGATGTATACCATTGTGCAATTCGGCCATTTAGGGAAAATTAGGGATTTGATGTTGTTGAAAATTGTTTGAGTGATGTGTTATGTGTTAAATGATAATTAGACGGGTTGTGTGGTGGTTGGAAGGTTGGAGAACCAATGGAAAATAATTGATGGTGTTGAGAGTTGTAAAGAAACCTAGAGCAAAATATTAGGCAAAATGACGTTTGAAAGACGTAAAAAGAAAAGTGACACTTGATATGGCCTTTTGGTAACCTATGGATGCTTAAGAAAATGAGAAAGAAAATTTAGAAAAATAAATTGTAAAATAAGCCTACCTTGGCCGAACCTACATGGTGTAGGGGAGGTTTTTGACGTTTTTCATATTCTGATAGAATTGCCGTGTATTGATGTACATGGTTGTTGTAGGTTGTCGTACGTTGATTTGAACCCCGTACCGTGAGTTCGGTGGATTTCCCGTGGCCTGGACCAAGTGGGATTGAGGTAAGTAATTGGAAGCATGCTTGTGTAATTGATGACTCGCATGTGTTGTATGAATTTTAAGTAATTGGGAATGTCCTATGTGTAGGCATTTCTGCTGCATAAAGAGCTTGGAGAATATATTATTAGGAGCTAAGTGAAGAGGACTAAACAGGTAACCTCTTGGTACTGGGGCTTGTTCCCCTTGTGTGTTCCACCATGCCCGTTGAGGGTGATGGTAGGAAATGTATGTAAGTAGGGGTGGCAAATCGTAACATGATCATTAATTATTAGTGTCAAAATTCTCAACCCGAACACGACCCACTACACGACACGACCCGAAAAATCTTATAATATAAGTGTGATCGTTTATTACACGACTCGCCCCAAAAAAGCACCAAATCTGATTGCAATATAACAAAAAAAAAATCTTCAATAAAAAGAAACCTAGAGTGTATATTTTTTTTTATATCATTCAATAAAATTACCATAATAACCTTGAAAAAATAAAAAAAAATTATATTTGCGGGTTAGAGCGGGTTCACGGGTTCCCGTGACCCGACACGAATATTTGTGTTATATTTTTCCACCAACACGACCCATTTATTAAACGGGTTGACCCGAACACGAAAATTTCGTGTCGGGTCCGGGTTGGGTTGGCGGGTCGTGTCTTAAATTGCCACCCCTATATGTAAGTAATGTAGAATAACATGATCATGCATTTAGTATGTATGTTGGTACATAGGTACCGAGTCTCTGGCCAGTAGACAGTTTTGTCTTTGGGCGTTTCAGACATCCACTGGGTAGGTCTCCGAGAGGGAGTTCTAGTTGACCTAGGGTCGTGGTGTGTAATCCGGATAGGAGCACACAAGGAAGTCTCAGGTGTTTGTGGATGGGAGGGGTACCTTGGTTGGATGTTCTTGGAAAACGCCTTGGATTAGACCCGTAGGCTTATATGCAGAGCCATTAACATTGCGTGGTATTGGTAGCGACCATTCCAGCTTTATCGTATTTTGTATCCCTATGTTCCTCAGTTTCTCTAAATCCCTTGCTATATCCCATTTTTCAAGATGTTATTTTATATTATTTATATGGATCGAAGTGAGCCATTGGGCGGTGTATTCTCCAGAACCTCTGGGTTACTGAGATATATTCGTATATCTCACCCCATCTTGGGGACTTTATTTCAGGAGGTAGCAGTGGTGCTGAAGCGGCGGGCAAGAAGCCAGTAGGGTGAGTCGTGGGAGGACTTTATGCATTTTGCATTTTGATGGCCACTGGGCCTAGGATAGACTTAGGGCATGAACATTACATATGTATTTAGGATGAGATTCAATGTCATATTTGTTCATGTCATTTTACCTAAGTCGTATATGTCATTTTAAGTTTATGCTTTATGTTGTAATTGAAGGTTATGAATTGTAAGTTGTAATATGTAATGGAGATGTTGTAATTTGTACATGGATATTTGATGTAATATGACGAAAGGGTAATAGGCTTATTTTACGATTATGATTATGTGTATGTTTAGAAAATGCATGTAATTGGACATTGGTGATTGAAATAAGTCAAGTGTTAATAAAGTAAGCAATATTATAGGAATTGTGTAATAACTATAAACTGTGATGGGTTGTAAGTGTCCCAAGGCATTGTTGGTCCTTGTGTGTGCCACCCAATGCTTATTAGGTACATTTGAGGTTTTAGAAAACATTTGCAAATTGAGGATTTTTGTAAAAACAAAGGAAACTCTGGCGAATTTTTTGTAAATTGGCAGAATTTAGACGAACTTAGGGAGAGCATATCTCTATCCATAGAGGTCCGATAGGGACGTGCCATACGCCATTTTGAAGGTTGAGATGTCCTCTATCTTGCAGTAAAATTTGGTAAAAGTATGGGTTGTAGGTCGTCGTGTAAGAGGCTGTAAACCCAGACTGCCCATTTCCTTACTGCACATGTGGCAGTTCTGGACCGGTTTTGGGAAAATTACTCTCGCTTCTTTTCTTGGTCAAATTAAGTGTATGATATATCAAATTGAAGATTGAGGTGTCTAGTTTGTTGAATAAACATTTGAGAGCAATTGGTTTAGTGGATTTTCTGCAGTAATTAGATTAGTGAGGGATGTTTGGAGCTGTTTTGGGGTTGGTTAGCAGCTTTGCTTGTTTAACTTTAAACGGCGATATCTGGAGTAAACGAGATCGAAATAACTCGTGTGATTGCTTCCTAGAAAGGTAATTAAGTGTAGAATAACATATCAAAAGATGAGAGGTTTTCCCCATGCGGTTTTTCCACAAAAATTCAGAGACCAGACCATGTTCGGATAAGTAGAAAACGTAAAAGTGAGAAATAAGCTAAGTGGGTTTATGGGAACCCCTTAGTAACTGAAGAGAAGTAATATAAGACGTAAAAGTAATTTAATTAAGTATTCCGCAAAGAGTTTACAGTTAGGGTCACAGCTTTTATTTATTACGTCTTTTATGGTTTTAAATGCTCGCGTAATAAACGAAAAAAATTTACTCGCATTTTTATAAAAAGAATTGTTGTGATTGTAACTGCACTTAATATGATACTTAATGTTAACAATACCGGTGTACAACGGACTGTTACACTTAACCTCGTTGCACGAGATTATAATTTAAAAATACACAAGAATAGCAAGGGTCAACTTGTTTCCCTTTACTTGACTCTGAGGATTTTGGAGAGAAAACTTGTGAAGAAGTTGCTACATCCGAAGTAGATTGGGATATCCGTGATGGATTAGATTTAGTTCTTGGAAAATATTGGGGAATTTAAGTGTTTTGTAATTGAACGACCTCTACCTCGGATCCTAGGATTGGATAATCCGGATCTTTTTCTACTACCTCCACTATGATAGCTCTGAAGCAATGCTTCCTGTTTTTCTTCTTTGGTTCAGGGTATACCAAAAAGCAAAAATCGGTGTCCAGGGGAATGCTTTGAAGAAATTCGGCCTCATCCTCCTTTGTCATATCATTACGGCCAGAATGAGGGAGATTTCTTTTTCCTCTCATTGTTAACAGAAATCAAATATAGAAAACACTTAAAGTTTTATAAAAAGAAGGGGAAAGGAGGAACAATGTGTTTACGCAAAAATGTTAGAAATACTACAGAAATTCAAAGAGATTCAAAGAAATTCGACATCTACTCAGAAATATACATAAAGATTCAAGGTGAAGATACAAAACACAAATAACTTCGAATGCTCAAAATAAGCCAAAAGAAAAATAGTTTTGAAGCATAAATTGAGGTACCTGGACAAGAGATATATGGAGATTAAAAAGCACTCTAAACGAAGAAGGCAAATTGCTAGAGCTTTCGTGTTTTAGAAATGGAAGACAAGAGTAGAGTGAAAGCCTTTTAGAAACGCAAATGAGTAATCAACCTTTGAGTGGCAAAATGGGGAAAATATGAATAATGATTACATCTATGAAGAGACGGTGCATTAAATGTACACGAAATGCGAAGATGACACAAGGTTTCTATAACACGTTATGACAGCCAGGAGTTGCCACGTATAAAGTTATTATCATTACTTGGGAGGTATAAAATTCTTATCTCGGATCTACAATTTTAGGTATAAGAATTAATATCTTCAAGACAAACTCGGTTCTTTTATAGTCAAAACATAAGAAAAATGATGTAATGACTAAGCAACGAAGTGAACTAAGAATGCAATTGAGATTATGGATTGATAAATAATCTGGTTGCCATATAGTAATACGAGTTAAGGGAAATTTATGATCAGAGATATTCTTACTGGTTATAAACCCGATTAGAAGAGATAGAAATGGAATATTGAATTATCTTTCTGATAAAGATGGAATATTCAATCTACCAGACTTGAGAACATATTAATTATTTCTTGAAATGAACGTGATACAATAAATCCGAGAAATTCCCAAAGGAAATCCAGGTTACTCCAAAAATTATGAATTTATATACTCCCTGCCAACTCGGAAATCCAAACTGCCTTGCTTGGGGCAACTATTATGGACTTAGATATGAGGACCATTTAACTAAATGGGCCAATAAGGGGCAATCCAAATATGAATCTGATATAATCAAAGGAGAATATTAATCAAAGATATCAATCTTAATACGATAACATCAGACTTGAGCTTAGGCTTGGGCTACTAGAAGAAGCACTAAAGGTTCATAATTCTAGAGCCTATAGGTAAACTTTATAAATAAGAGGTAAAACCTATAGGTATGAGCAATCTCTCTTTATTGTTATACTGTCACTGTTCACATATACCATCCCTTTTCCAAAACCATTTTCTCTTACTTGTGCACAATGATCTGCTACTACTCAAGGGTATCTAACTCATGGATACCTTAGAGAAAGCACCTAGATCCAAGATAAACTCACTAATTTTTTGGGCTAGACATCTATGTCTTTAGGACATAACAGACATCTAACCCATGATTTCTAAAGTTCGATTAAAATTCCTAAAACTCATATATAGGGAGTTTGGTTCCCTTCTGCAACCACAAAATGCTACTAGAATTAAAAATAGACATGAGATTTTAGCGAAATAGTGGGGGAACACCGACCAAAATGCCACTGTTCACCAAGCTTTTTACCCAAATGCCACACGAGCAGTGTTATTTCCCAATATGCCACGTGGGCAAGTTCGCTGGGCACTATAGCGAACTCAGTTTGCTGACATGTCACATTTCTAGTGGATAACAAGTACCAAGTTCGCTACATTGGGTAGCGAACTGGGTTGAAATATGTATTGCAATTGAGTTCGCTACCCCGTGTAGAGAACTTGGTGTCCACTAAAAATGTGACACGTCAGCAAACTGAGTTCGCTACAGTGTCCAGCGAACTTCCCCACGTGGCATATTGGAAAATAACATTGTTCGCGTGGCATTTAGGTAAAAAAAAAATTGGTGAACAGTGTCATTTTGGTCACTGTTCCAAATAGTGGGTCTTAACAATACCTTCTATGCTTTTAATAGCTTCTTTTTATATTCATTGTGTTATATTCATTATGTTGCTCCCTTCCACATGTGTGACTCTCCCATGCATATGTTAGCATATGGGTGTCCTAGAGACAATCTTTTGATTAAATAAAGGACACTAGATGTAGAACTTTGTTTGTCGCAAATAAATGAAAGCACTATTTATTCAGTTTCATATTGTGTCTCGATATTACTGTTAATATTATATGAACGAACTGGATAAACCCCTTGGAATAGAACAGGTATCTCTTGAGTATCTGTGATGAGATCACGATCATGAGGATTCAAGGATATTGCATGTCTATTCCTAATTATATTTTCCTAGTCTAGAGACACTGAGTTTGGGGATCAGTGATCTTGAGTAAAGACTAGTACGACTTATCTACTTGTATATGGATACAAGGTAAAGACCTCATGAGCTGCAGATATGGAGATATCTTAGCTAAAGTCGTGGGTGGACCTATAAGAGTATAGCTCGCACTGAATAGACCCTAAAAGAGACTCTATGAGGAAATCTCACAGATAGTGTCATTAGAGTAATCTCTTTATGTTTGGGTATGTCTTTCCTTAAACCAGAAGTTATTACCTAGACTGTGTTCTTGAAGGCATGTTTTGATTGTATGCCTCATCTGCCTGAAACATGGAGACTCATAGGTATACTGTTGGGCGTGTCCTTAAAGGGCACATGGCTAGGGTAATAAGCTGAAGGAATTCGTCAAATCTCTGTGAGAGATTAGGTTATCTGTAAACCGGAGAAATCGGGATGACATTTACAGGGACTCGGGAATCTATACATAGTAAAAGAGATCATGAGATGATCTGCCTTTAGAGTCAGTAAATTGAAGATTCCCTATTTCGAATAAAGCTTACCCTAAACCGCAGGGGTTGATACATTTCCTTACCCTAGGTTAATGGGAAGATAACCGAGACGAAGGAAAATACATACGGTAACCAAATATGTGCAATAGGATGATCAAGTCATTAATCTGACTAGTTCTGGGGCAACAAAGCATTGCTAGTGCTCTGTGTTGTCATTAATTGGGTTGTGGGCTTGTTGGGCCCAAGCCCAGTTATGTCAGAAGCTAAGTTGGACCTAATGGGTCACACACTAACACCTTGTAGTCATGATGGACTAGCTTTAAAGGTATTGGGCCTAATAATGGTTGTTAGCCCAAGAAGCTGTTTGGAAGCCCACCTAAATGGGTGGGTGGTGCATGGAGCTTAGTAATGAGCTTGAATAGTCCAAGCCATTACTAATTAATTTAATTAGTTAAATTAATAATCAAATATTTGAATTTCGAATTTTGAATTTGAAATTTGAATTTTGAAATTTGAATTTGGAATTTGAATTTCGAAATTCGAATTTTGAATTTGAAATTTGAAATTTGAAATTTGAATTTTGAAATTTGAATTTGGAATTGGAATTTTGAAATTCGAATTTTGAATTTGAAATTGTGAATTTTGAATTTGAATGTTTGAACATTTGAATTCAAATGTTTGAATTCGAATTTGAATTGGATTTGAAAATTTGTTTCATAACAAAAGGATAAGACATGATCTTATCGGAGCATATTCCTTGGATCAAGAAGCATCTTTGGAGCATATCCTTGGGCTTTTTGGTGCGCAAATTTGAGTGATAAGGATGTCATCTTATCACTTAAAACAAAGCTCCATTCAGATTTGGTGGTTGAGGGAATCAGTGGGTGAGTTGATTCAAATTTTGAATGCAACTACTCAATATATTTGGACCCCTTCTAGGGCTGAATTATGCGCATGAAAAGTATACTATATGATAGTTTATGAATTTAAGTTTAAATTATTTTGAACTTAATTTCATGAGGATAAGATTGGAGGTTGTTGGCAAAATTGGTTTTGCAACAGCTCCACCTTATCCTCCCCTGTTCCATGTGCAAATTTCAAATGTGTTTGAAAGTTAGTTTTCATTTTGAATGAATTAAATTCTCTCCTCCTCTCATCAAGGTGTGCGCATATATACTGGTTCCTCACCTTAGGGTTTTGTCAAGAAAAACCTAGCCAACTCTCCTTGATCTGATGCACCATTCTGTAGGGTAGTTCACTACACCTTTCCAAACAGAATACCTAGCCTCCACCTTCACCACTTGTGCGCATAGCAAGCCTCACTGTGGTGTTCATCTGGTGGCTTTCAAGAAGGGGTTCTTGCATCATTGAGGAACGGTGGTGTGGATTTAGAGGGTTTGAACCCTTCAAGCCTGACATCTGATTTCCCTGACTGATCAAGCCAAAAACAAGGTAACATCATGCTGTCTTAAAGCATGAACCTATGTGTGCATGTATGTTCCGCAGTAAAATTTTTTGTTTTTACACCTTACATGCATCGGTCTTCAAAGGCCAGTTTACTTTCAAGTGGTATCAGAGCCTGGTTGCTTTACCATCGGCGGGTGATGGTACCTTGTTTGTGAAAGGAGTTTTTCACGGTTAAAAATCTTTTAAGGGTTAAAGTTTAAATTCTGCATATGGATTTTGAATCACAAAACCTTTAAAGTGTTAAAGTTTTTGTTTTTATGAAATGTAAATTTGATTCTGTGTTCATAAAATATTATGCATCATGGTTTAGTTTCTTTTTCTTTATGAAAGTTTTAAAAGGATCACCCTTTTTGAAAGGGTAGATTCGGCCATGGAGGGTACTAAGAGTACCTTGAGTGATTTCTTATTTTTCTCCATGAATTGTGTCATGTTTATATGCATGAAATTTTGTGACAAAATTTATTATATAGTCACCTATATGATTCGGCCATGAAGGAGTTTGTGGCTATATGCATGGTTTAATTTTGTTTTCTTTAAGAAATAATTAACAAAATTTGAATTAAAATTGTTTTTTAAATTCGGCCAATGAGAAATTTAAGATTATGAATCTTGATGTTATTTTGATGTTTAAATGTTAAATGTCAAAATATATGTGAAAATATTATGTGATAATATAATGTTTGTGTTTGCAAGTTTTGAACTTTTCAAGTACAAACAGGAAGGGGATGGTCATGGTGCCCGGATTTGAATTTTTGAATTTTAAATTAATGTGTAATCGCGCCCTTTAATTTACAAGTTTATTTGTAATTTAAATTTTGTAATTTTGTCCCTCCAAAGATGTATTGGAGTTTCTTTGATTATGTGTAATTAGAGAAATAGGCTAGTGGCGTATAGACGACCAGCGACCGTTGCTTAAAGAAGCAAAAAGGACAAAAGCGCGAGCACCATGGGTCCATGGCTATCTCAATATAAACTGTTTATATGCATGTATGATTAGAACGTCTAGTATGCATGAATTGGGCAAACCGCGTTTTGTATGGTTATTATGTTTGTCCAATAGCGACTAATGTATACCGATAGATGTTTGACATAGGTAACGACTAGCATGATAACTTACAATATGCGTTTGATGGGACCTAATTAACCCTAAAATAAAAGGAACATTTAAAAGGAATAAATAATTAAGCATATGATTACCTCCCACCACCAATGCTATTCAAAACTCTTCTATATAGTGGTGCTCCACAACTCAGTTGGGACCCACTATTTCGTTGAGCTAGAGTAGTGTTTGAAGTGTAAGACACTTAGGGTGCTGGTTTAATGCTTAACTAAGACATAAGTTGCAGGCACAGCCGGGCTTATGTGCTTAAGGTAATGGTGCTAGGTTGGTTGCATGAGATGCACCACTAAGTGACAAAGAGTTGTCAACCTAATGTTAAGAGAGGGTATGAGATACTATTGATAAAGATCAACCCATTATTTAAATTAATCTTGCGGTCTCAGACGGAGATTAAAGTAAATAATCGCACTCTTAATCCCACTAAGGTAAAATCTAAAGTAGATTAACCCTAAGTCAAAAGGAAGGGCCATTGACTTAGATAAAATAGTGGGAGGGGCAAATTATTTAAAGTCTTTAATAATTTGCTTTTAACTACATAACCGTATATTAACTAAAATCATATTTACGTCTTTTTCAGCTTTTAGTATGACTAATCAACTGTCACTGCATTCAATTCTCGATACGAATGAACTGACCGGTTCAAATTTTATGGGCTGGTATCGGAACTTAAGAATTGTTCTTAAGACCGAAAAGATAGCTTATGTCCTTGACATTGCTTTGCCTATTGCGCCTAAGGAAGGGGAAGATGGGTTCACGGAATTTGATTTCAAAACCCACAAGCAACACATGGATGATAATGTGTTGGCTTGTTGCATCATGCTGGCATCCATGTCGCCTGAACTGCGTAAACAGCACGAGCATATGGATGCCCCCTCTATTATCATGCATCTCAAGGAGCTGTATGATATTAAAGGCGGACATGAGAGGTATGAGACCTTTAGGGAATTGTTCTGTGCAAGATGACTGAAGGCATGTGTTTTAACCGCCATGTACTGAAGATGATGGCACTCATTGAGAAGCTAGAGGGTCTAGGGTTCATAATGGATGCTGAATTAATTAATGACTTAGTTCTATCATCACTTCCTCCTTCTTTCAGTGAATTCATAATGGATTACAAGATGCATGGGATGCTTGTGAGCTTGCCAGAGTTGTTAAGGATGTTAACGACTGCTGAAATGTCTATCAAGAAGGATGAGACACAAGCTCTTATGATTGGAGGGCCTGAAAGGGCCATGGGTAAGGGCAGGGAGCCTGCAAAAGGCAACTCCCTTAAGCCCAAAGGTAAACCCAATACGAAAAAGGGCAAAAAGAAAGGTAAGGGAGCACCCAAGGACAAAAGCGATGCTGTGTGCTTCCATTGTGGCAAATATGGCCATTGGAAAAGGAATTGTCCAGACTACCTGAAGAGTGTGAAGGAGCATGGTGATGCTTCAACCTCAGGTATTCACATGATTGAGATAAATTGTTCTTATGCTAATCCGACTTTATAAGGTATTGGATACCGGTTATGGTTCTTATTATCTACAATGTGTTGCAGGTACTTAGAAGCCTAGAAGATTGGAGAAGAACGAGGTGGACCCCGCGCAGGTGATGAAGCAAGAGTTGCTGCTCATGCTGGTGGGGATACCGACCTCATCAGCCTACGGGCACTTTATTGCATTTGAATAATTGTCTTTATGTTCCCGGCATTTCTGGAAATATTATTTCTTGTTTAGAACAAGATGATTTTGCTTTAACTATTAAGGATGGTACATTTTCTATCATTTTGAATGATATTGTTTTGGTACGCTTCTTTGATTAATGGCTTGTATGTTTTGGAAATGGGAACTAAAGTGCTCAATGTAGATGTGAAATGACCTAGGATAGATAATCAATCCTATCTTTGACACTATAGACTAGGGCAAATGAAACAAGATTGTCTAGGATGCACAGAGATGGATACCTGGACTCCAAGGATTTGGAATCCTATGGACAGTATGAATCTTGTCTAGCTGGAAAAATGATTCGTCAATGCCCAAAGGGCTTGAGATTCATAGGGCTAGTGAGTTATTAGAACTCATTCACTGTGATTTATGTGGCCCAATGTATATTGTGGCTAGAGGAGGAAACTCCTATTTCATTTACTGATGAAGTAGTGAAACGGCATGGCAAGATGGTTAAGTCATTGCGATCAGATCGTAATGGTGAATATTTGAGCCATGAGTTTCGGGATTATCAGAGAGAAAATAGAATTCTCTCGCAGTTTACTGCACTTAACACACCACACCAAAACGGTGTCACGAGAAACAGGATTGCGTTAGACATGGTTAGGTCTATAATGAGTTAGACTCAACTTCCAAAATTGTTTTGGGGATATGCCTTAGACACAGCGACATAACTTTCTAAAAAGGGTACCGTCTAAATCTGTTCAGACCACACCATATAAGCTATGGAATGGTAAGAGACCCAACCTGAGTTACCTCAGGGTATGGGATCGCCAGCTTATGTCAAAGCGTTGACATCAGACAAGCTTAGTGCTAAGAGTACTAAATGTCTATTTGTGGGGTATCCTAAAGGTACTAAGGGATACTACTTCTACTCCATGGATGAACACAAAGTGTTTGAGTCAAAGAATGCTGAGTTCCTTGAGAAGGATTTGATCTCTCAAGGAGGCAGTGGGAGTAAGATTGATCTTGAAGAAGTGCAAAGATCCACAAGAACAGATTGAGGAACCTGAGTCTGCTCCGCAGGCGACGTTCTCCAATGGAGAAGTAAACACACAACTCCGTAGAACTACGAGGGTCATCCATCCACCTGAGAGGTACGGGTTTGTGATTGAGAAGCAACAAACTGTTGAGGATGATGAACCAAGTAACTACGAGGAGGCGGTCAAAGATGTTGACTCCTCAAGATGGCTTGAAGCCATGGAATCTGAAATGGATTCGATGTATCAGAACAAGGTATGGACCTTGGTTCCTAAACCGCAAGGAATAGTTCCTATCGGTAATAAATGGGTCTTTAAAAGAAAGACTGATGCAGATGGCAACGTTCAGACCTACAAAGCTTGGTTGGTGGCGAAAGGGTATCGTCAAAGACAAGGAGTTGACTATGATGAAACTTTCTCACCAGTTGCCATGATCAAATCTATTAGGATCATGCTTGCAATAGCAGCATACCACGACTATGAAATTTGGCAAATGGATGTCAAGACCGCCTTCTTGAATGGGTTCTTGAAGGAGGAAGTGTACATGACACAACCTGAAGGCTTTGAAATCAAAGATCAGGAGCATATGGTATGCAAACTACAAAGGTCAATATATGGGCTAAAGCAAGCATCAAGGAGTTGGAATATACGTTTTGATGAAGTCGTTAAGAGTAACGGTTTTATCAAGAACGAGGATGAACCTTGTGTTTACAGAAAGGTTAGTGGGAGTAATGTCGTCTTCCTAGTGCTCTATGTAGATGACATATTGCTAATAGGAAATGACATCCCCACATTAAAAATAACGAAAGAGTGGCTTTCAGAAAACTTTACCATGAAGGATTTGGGAGAGGCAGCCTTTATACTTCGTATAAAGATCTATAGAGATAGATCCAAGAGGCTGCTGGGTTTATCTCAATCCACGTACGTTGACAAGATGCTAAAGAGGTTTAGCATGGAAGGGTCGAAAAGGGGTTTTCTTCCTGTCAGTCATGGGGTACACCTATCAAGGGCTATGTGTCCTAAGTCACAGCCTGAGAAGGATCGCGTGAGTGGAATTCCATACGCTTCGGCTATTGGATCCATCATGTATGCCATGATATGTACGAGACCAGATGTCTCATATGCTTTAAGCATTACGAGTAGATACCAGTCAGACCCTGGAGAGGGTCACTGGACAGCAGTCAAAACCATCCTTAAATACTTAAGAAGAACTAAGGATGCGTTTCTGGTCTATGATGGGGTTAATGAGCTAACAGTGAAAGGGTTCACTGAAGCCAGCTTTCAAATTGACAAAAATGACTGTAAGTCACAATCAGAGTTCGTATTCACCTTAAATGGTGGGGCAGTATATTGGAAGAGTTCCAAGCAAGATACTAAAGCAGATTTAACAACAGAAGCTGAATACATAGCTGCTTCAGAAGAGGCTTAGGAGGCCGTGTGGATCAAGGAAGTTCATAACTGAACTTAGGGTGGTTCCAAGCGTGGATGAGCCCATACTGTTGCTTTGCGACAACACTGGAGCCATTACGCAGTCAATGGAACTTAGGTCTTATCAAAGATCTAAACACGTGCTCCGCAGATATCACTTGATTAGAGTAATCAATGATAGGATGGATGTAAAAATGGATTATATTCCCACAGTTAAAAACCTGGCCGATTCTCTGACAAAGGTTGTTTCTCAGAGAAAACATGATAGTGATTATGTGGTTTTAGGTATACGACTTAAGTCTGATTGGCTCTAGGCCAAGTGGGAGCTTGTTAGCATATGGGTGTCCTAGAGACAATCTTTTGATTAAATAAAGGACACTAGATGTAGAACTTTGTTTGTCGCAAATAAATGAAAGCACTATTTATTCAGTTTCATATTGTGTCTCGATATTACTGTTAATATTATATGAACGAACTGGATAAACCCCTTGGAATAGAACAGGTATTTCTTGAGTATCTGTGATGAGATCACGATCATGAGGATTTAAGGATATTGCATGTCTATTCCTAATTATATGTTCCTAGTCTAGAGACACTGAGTTTGGGGATCAGTGATCTTGAGTAAAGACTAGTACGACTTATCTACTTGTATATGGATACAAGGTAAAGACCTCATGAGCTGCAGATATGGAGATATCTTAGCTAAAGTCGTGGGTGGACCTATAAGAGTATAGCTCGCACTGAACAGACCCAAAAAGATACTCTATGAGGAAATCTCACAGATAGTGTCATTAGAGTAATCTCTTTAAGTTTGGGTATGTCTTTCCTTAGACCAGAAGTTATTACCTAGACTGTGTTCTTGAAGGCATGTTTTGATTGTATGCCTCGTCTGCCTGAAACATGGAGACTCATAGGTATACTGTTGGGCGTGTCCTTAAAGGGCACAGGGCTAGGGTAATAAGCTGAAGGAATTCGTCAAATCTCTGTGAGAGATTAGGTTATCTGTAAACCGGAGAAATCAGGATGACATTTACAGGGACTCGGGAATCTATGCATAGTAAAAGAGATCATGAGATGATCTGCCTTTAGAGTCAGTAAATTGAAGATTCCCTATTTCGAATAAAGTTTACCCTAAACCGCAGGTGTTGATACATTTCCTTACCCTAGGTTAATGGGAAGATAACCGAGACGAAGGAAAATACATACGGTAACCAAATATGTGCAATAGGATGATCAAGTCATTAATCTGACTAGTTCTGGGGCAACAAAGCATTGCTAGTGCTCTGTGTTGTCATTAATTGGGTTGTGGGCTTGTTGGGCCCAAGCCCAGTTATGTCAGAAGCTAAGTTGGACCTAATGGGTCACACACTAACACCTTGTAGTCATGATGGACTAGCTTTAAAGGTATTGGGCCTAATAATGGTTGTTAGCCCAAGAAGCTGTTTGGAAGCCCACCTAAATGGGTGGGTGGTGCATGGAGCTTAGTAATGAGCTTGAATAGTCCAAGCCATTACTAATTAATTTAATTAGTTAAATTAATAATCAAATATTTGAATTTCGAATTTTGAATTTGAAATTTGAATTTTGAAATTTGAATTTGGAATTTGAATTTCGAAATTCTAATTTTGAACTTGAAATTTGAAATTTGAATTTTGAATATTGAATTTTGAAATTTGAATTTTGAAATTCGAATTTTGAATTTGAAATTTTGAATTTTGAATTTTGAATTTGAATGTTTGAACATTTGAATTCAAATGTTTGAATTCGAATTTGAATTGGCTTTGAAAAGTTGTTTCATAACAAACGGATAAGACAGGATCTTATTGGAGCATATTCCTTGGATCAAGAAGCATCTTTAGAGCACATCCTTGGGCTGTTTGGTGCGCAAATTTGAGTGATAAGGATGTCATCTTATCACTTATAATAAAGCTCCATTCAGATTTGGTGGTTGAGGGAATCAGTGGGTGAGTTGATTCAAATTTTGAATGCAACTACTCAATATATTTGGACCCCTTCTAGGGCTGAATTATGCACATGAAAAATATACTATATGATAGTTTATGAATTTAAGTTTAAATTATTTTGAACTTAATTTCATGAGGATAAGATTGGAGGTTGTTGGCAAAATTGGTTTTGCAACAGCTCCACCTTATCCTCCCCTGTTCCATGCGCAAATTTCAAATGTGTTTGAAAGTTGGTTTTCATTTTGAATGAATTAAATTCTCTCCTCCTCTCATCAAGGTGTGCGCATATATACTGGTTCCTCACCTTAGGGTTTTGTCAAGAAAAACCTAGCCAACTCTTCTTGATCTGATGCACCATTCTGTAGGGTAGTTCACTACACCTTTCCAAACAGAATACCCAGCCTCCACCTTCACCACTTGTGCGCATAGCAAGCCTCACTGTGGTGTTCATCTGGTGGCTTTCAAGAAGGGGTTCTTGCATCATTGACGAACGGTGGTGTGGATCACCATTAGAGGGTTTGAACCCTTCAAGCCTGACATCTGATCTCCCTGATTGATCAAGCCAAAAACAAGGTAACATCATGCTGTCTTAAAGCATGAACCTATGTGTGCATGTATGTTCCGCAGTAAAATTTTTTATTTTTACACCTTACATGCATCGGCCTTCAAAGGCCAGTTTACTTTCAGCATACACTCTCAACAACTAAATCCTCCCTTCCTCTAGGCTTATGATGCAAGGCGTGGGCTAGAATTGGATGGCTAGCGAGACCGGTCACATGCAAAAAAATGTAAAGATCCAAAACATTCTTAGTGACTTCCACAAACACTCTTTCCCCTCAATCTAATGGTATCACTTTGGTTAGTTTTTGTGGTCAAGTATTTCACAAGCTAGGGTTGCAATTGAACACACATGAACAATTTCCTCGGCCTACCCTGTTTTTCTTCTTTTTCTTTCTATCCTTACCACCCTTTTGCCCTCAATCTCCTTTTCCAATTCCAATTATGTCCATGTCTTTTTTGTTTTAATTCTTCTCCTATCCTCATCCTTTATGCAATAGTCTCTCATTAAGTCCCTATCCGTGTCTCTTCTACCCTTGGTTAGCTACGAAAATTTCAACTTTGTCCAAGTTTTATTTCCCTTCTTCAATCTTTTTCTTTGTCATTCATTCCCAATAAGTCCAGCTCAATTTTTGGGCCCATAGAATCTACAAAATAAAACACTAACTCAGCCTAGTTGTCTTTGTAAAGTCTGAATCCCAAAGAATTCAAATAAAATTTTCCCCATGGAACATATCTAAGATCAACTTTAATTTTATATACTTATATTTTTTATAATTTCGATTAACAAAAGTTTATACTTCACATGATCTCTTTTATGTTAAAAAACACAAAAAAAGTGATACTGATAGAGGTTTCTAAGCGCAATTCTGGGATGAATAATATTATATTCACAAATTCAACTGACGAACCCCTACTTTAACGAGAGTTAGGTCTAAAAATGTTCTAAAATCAAATTAAACCTTTATTTTTCAATAACTCATGTAAATAATTGGACAAGAGTGTCATGTGACTCATGTGATGGACTTTTTCTCCTGCTACCAAGACCCAATGTTGGTGAGTGGGGCTCAAGAAACTCAAAGAATTTGGGGCTCAAGAAACCCTAACCCCCCCGGTATTCTAGAATTTCCCTTCCTCTCCTATATAAGCTTATGTTATGTGAGAGGTTATGGTTAGATAACTTTGAGAGAATTTTGAGAGCACCTCTAGGGAGGAGCTTGAGTGTTAGACCTCCTTAGGGAAGTTTGAGAGAATACAACCATTGTAGGTGAGGTTTGAGTGTACCACCATTGTTGGTGAAGTTTGATATCAGGTACCCATTATTTTCATAGTGGAAGTTTGATTTTGGACTAGTGTCCCGTGAGTTTTTACTTCTTCACATTGGAGAAGGTTTTTCCACGATTAAATTGTTGTGTTCATCTTTCTATCTCTCACCTTTGCGTGCAGACCGACCTCTGGTTGTGCTAAGCTCCAAGCTTGATGTTTGACGACCACAAAGGCTTCTTAGCTGAGATTGAGGGATCGAGTTCGTCCTAAAAGTGATACCAAAGCCTTTGGTTCAACATGTTATAAAGGAGAAGAGATAGAGACTAGTGGCTCTTCCCATAATGGAGAACATGTTCAAGCTGACCGTAGACAACTTCATATACTGGAGACTGATAATGGAAGACCACTTGTATTACAAAAACTTGTATGAGCCCATCCTCATTACGATGAGACCAGAAAGAAAGAATGAAAAGGAGTGGGAAGTCCTGAATCGGAAGGCGGCAGCCATGATCAGAAAATACATCGACAAAAGCCTCTTTGAGCATGTCTGAGTTCACGAATGCATATGAGTTATGGACGAAGCTGGAATCCAAGATTTAGAAGAAGACTCTCAGGAACAAAGAACACCTCGTACGCCGACTTGTGAAGCTCGAATACAAGAATGATGAGTATGGAGGAAGGTATGACGCCCAGGGTCGAAGTAAGAGCCGAGGTCGTGACAGACAAGACAAGTCCAGAGACCGGTCAAGGTCAGAATGAGTGAACTATAGTGGGAAGCCTGGACATAAGAAGTCGGACTGGAGGACTCTGCAGAAAGATGAGAAGAACGATACTGGGAAGCCAAGTTAGATCATTCCGAAGAAGAAAGAAGACAAGAGCATCACTACGATAGTTGTCAATGCTGATGTCAAGATCTTCCTATTTTGTGAAGATAATTTTTAAAATATTGCATATGATGACTACCCCATAATTGTTGACTCCGGTGCCTCCTTCCATGCCACCCCACACAAAGGTTTCTTTTCTTCATACAGAGGTGGTGATTTTGGAGTGGTGAAGATAGGAAATCGGGTGATCAGCAAAATTGTTAGTGTCGGTTATGTGACCTTGACCACAGATGTCGGGTGCCGACTTGTATTGAAGGCTGTGAGACATATGCCTGACATAAGTTTGAACCTAATCTCAATTGGTAAGCTCGATGATGCGGAGTTAGTGAATTACTTCGGAAGTGATAGATGGAAATTGGCCAAGGAAAATTTGGTGGTTGCCCGAGGTAAGAAGGAAGGCTCCTTGTACGTGATGCAAGAAAAGATAAATAATGGAGAAGCCAATTCCATCCGAAATGGACCTAGTATGGAGTTACGGTGCAAGTGCCTCGGCCACATGAGTGAGAAAAGGCTCCAAATTCTGAACAAGAAAGGATCATTGATCGGGTTGAAATGCCAAGCGCTAAAGAGCTGCATACATTGCCTAGCTGGAAAGAAGCACCGAGTTTCTTTTGTGTGACTGGATCAACCCAGACGATGCAGGTACGTTCTTGACCTCGTCCATACCGGCATATGTTCGATGTCGGAATCATCCTTTAAGGAGCTAAATATTTTGTTTCATTTATTGATGATCATTCCTGCAAAGTGTCGGTATATTTGTTGAAATCTAAAGACCAGGTACTCCAAGCCTTTAAAGAGTTTCATGCTATGGTGGAAATGGAGACTTGCAAGAAGCTGAAAGTTGTCCCATATGACAATGGTGGTGACTATTGCGGCCCATTTGATGCTTATTGTAGCGGCCAGGATCCGACTTGAGAAGATGCCCCCAAGACTCCTCAACTGAATAGAGTTGCTGAAAGGATGAACAAGACTATTGAAGAAAGGGTCCAAAGCATGCTATATCACATGTCGGGTTGCTGAAATCTTTCTGGGGTGAGACCGTCGGAACTGTTGTTGAATTGATAAAACTCTCACCATCACAGCCACTTGAAGGAGAAATTCTTTACTCAATTCTTAAAGAAGTCTGCATAGGTTGGAAAGCAGCCTATGATCACTTGAAGATATTTGGATGCCGAGCTTTTGTGCACATCCCTTAAGATGAAAGGGCGAAACTCGATGCAAAGATAAATGAATGCATTTACTTGGGTTTGCCTAGATGTGAGTTCGAATTACGACTTTGGGATCCAATCAACAAGAAGATAGTGAGAAGTCGAGATGTAGTCTTTCATGAGAATGAAACGATTCATGACATCTCGAAGCCCAAAGTCCGGGTGGCTGTCTGAAGGGAAGAACCTGACCCTCCTATCCGAGCTGAAGCAGGGGGAGAAGATCAAAAGAATGAAGAAAATGATGAGAATGACTAAGATACATAAGAACGAGGTCTTAAAGACCAAGATGCTGAGTTCCAAGATCTTTAGATCTGAGATTAGCATGATGAGCCAGATTCTCAGCCTGATGTACAGACTAGACTCTCTACTCGAGTGAGACGACCTTTGACTAAGTACCCACCCGATGAATAAACTATTGTTGCTGAAGATGGTGAACCTCAGAGTTATGATGAGGCTATGTATGAGGAGCTTAGATAAAGAAGAATGGGAGAAAGCAATCAAGATAAGATGAATTCCTTACATGAAAATTGAAATTATGAATTGACCGAGTTGCCTCAAGAAGAACAAGTGGGTTTACAAAATTAAACATGAAGAAAATGACCATAAGCCGAGATACAAGGCTAGGATTGTGGTGAAAGGTTGCAATCAAAAGAAGGGAGTTGACTTTGAAGAAATATTCTCTCATGTTATAAAGATGACTTCAGTCTGAACTGTGTTAACCATGGCGGCTTCGATGGACCTTGAAGTTGAACAAATGAATGTGAAGACGACATTTCTTCACTAAGACCTTGATAGGGAGATCTATATGGAGCAACCTAAAGGGTTCCAAGCTCCAGGGCAAGAGGTCTTGGTATGCTGGTTGAAGAAGAGTCTATACTGCTTGAAGCAAGCACCTCGGCAGTGGTACAAGAAATTTGAATCTTTTATAATTGAGCACAAATTTGTGAAAACAGAAGCTGACCACTGCGTATTTGTGAAGAGGTATAAGGTTGATGCTTTTTTTTATTTTGCTTTTATACTTTGATGACATGCTGATTGTAGGAAAAAAAATCAAGATAATGATAGCTTCCCTGAAGAATACGTTAAGCTCATTTTTCACAAAGAAGGACATCGACCCTGCAGATACTCTGAATCAAGATTATCCGAGACCGACCTAGAAGGCTAATGTGGTTGAGTCAAAAAAAATATTGAGAAAATTATGAAGCATTTCAGCAAGGACAAAGCCAAAACAATGAGCACCCCTAGCCAAACACATCAAGCTGAATCAAAAGCAGTGTCTAAGATGTAATGAAGAAAAAAGATGAGAAATAAAAGATCTCATACCAATCCGCCGTTGGAAGCTTGATATACGAAATGGTGTACGAGACCCGACCTGGCATATGCTGTTGGAATGGTAAGCCAGTATCTTTCAAACCCCGGCAAAGAGCACTGGGAAGCTATAGAGTGGATTTTCAAGTATATCAGAAGAACAACAAATTTGTGCCTCCGATTTGGAGAAGGTAAAGCCGAGTTGCAAGGCTTTATAGATGCTGAATTAGGGAGAGACGCCAACTCGATGAATCGACGACGGGATATTTGATAACATTTGCAGAAGGAGCTATCTCCTTGTAATCTAAATTATAGAAGTGTGTGCCACTTTCGACAACTGAGGCAAGCAAAGAAATATTATGGATAAAGGAGTTTCTCTCTAAACTCGGCCATGATCAAGACAAATACGAGCTGAGATGTGATAATCAAAGCGCAATTAATCTTGCGAAGAATTCGACCTACCACTCCCGCACTAAACACATTGATGTGAGCTATCACTGGATCCAGGATGTGGAGGAGGATGGACAACTTGAACTCATCAAAGTGCACACAGACTTGAATTGGTCCGACATGATGACGAAGCCGGTATCAGCAAGGAAATTTGAAGAATGCTTTGAAGGTGTCGGGTTATTATTGATGCCGATGCATTAAAGTCGGAAAGGGGGAGATTTATTGGGCTTTTCCTCCTTAAATGCTACTAAGGCCTAATGTTGGTGAATGGGGGCTCAAGAAACTCAAAGAACTTGGGGATCAAGAAACCCCAATCCCCCACTTTTGATATTCTAGAATTTTCCCTCCTCTCTCCTATATAAGTTTGTGTTATGTGAGAGTTTAAGGTTAGGCAACTTTGAGAGAATTTTGAGAGCCCCTCTGAGGAGAAGCTTGAGTGTTAGACCTCCTTAGGGAAGTTTGAGAGGATACCACAATTGCAGGTGAGGTTTGAGTGTACCACCATTATTGGTGAAGTTTGATATCTTGTACCCATCATTTTTATAGTGGAAGTTTGATTCTGGACTAGTGTCCCGTGGATTTTTACTTCACATTGGAGAAGGTTTTCCCACGTTAAAATATGCTATGTTCATCTCTCTGTCTTTCTCCTCTGCATTTTCTGTTTTTTCGCTGCTTGCATGCCGACCTCTTATTGTGCCAAGTTCCAAGCTCGACATTTGGCTTCCGCAAAGGCTACTAAGCCGAAATTGAGGGATCGAGCTTGTCCCAACATCATGTCATTTGTCTCTATCTTTCTCCATCCTTATTTCAATATATTAGAATCTTAATTAACTTTGTTATAAAGTGTTGTGTCTTGGAGCCTAGCAATTCTGAGCCCAGCATCAGATTCAATTAGCCCAACCTTCTTGAGGTCGGCCTATAGAAGCGATAGTAAACAATAACAACAAATCAAAAATAGAGATAGGGAGGAAGAGAACACCAAGAATTTTAACATGAAAAATCTCTTCGATATGAAGAGTAAAAATCACAAGACCAAGTCCAGAAAAACGTCCAATATGAATAATGGGATTTACAAAGGATTCTCTCTGGCTGGATAACTAGAGGACTTCACCCTCTAAAGGATGGATCTACTCACAAGGGCCTCATATAAGTGTCCTCTTAGAATCTTTGTCTCTGACTTGCGCTTTTCTCCTGCGTGTTTCCCTCTTTTTCTTCTTCTTCTTTTTTGCTCTCCAAGACAGCTCAACATCTAAGCATCTCTTATAAGCAAGAGATTAAGGCACCCATTTAATTTGTACCGGATCCATCATGGGCCACAGACCCAACAAATCTCCCCCCTATGCCCATGAGGGAGGATATCCGAGCTCCCCTTCATCTGGGATAAGGAGCCAGGGTAATCAACCCGCCACCATCACAACAATCTTCAAACTTCCAAGTTGGAATTGTCTTGGTCATCATGCTTGACCAGCTTAAGTCGGTATGGACTTTTTCGAGCTGCAGAAACTTATCTTCTATCACATCTCAGATCCAATGGTACTGCACGTCTATGTGCTTTGATCATGCATAGAATATTGAGTTCTTCACTATGTGTGTAGCACTTTGGTTATCACACTTTAGCACATACTTCTCCTGACTATGGCTGAGCTCTTGTAGAAAATTCTTCATCCACATTAGCTCCTTGCATGCTTCAGTTGTAGCAATATACTCGGCGTCAGTAGTGGACGGGGCAACACACTTCGGGAGCCTAAATTGCTAAGAAATAGCTCCCCCTGAAAAAGTAGTCAGGTAACTTGTGGTCGACTTCCTGGAGTCATCATGTCCACCAAGGTCAACATCTGAGTAAGCTTCTAACTCGGATTTCTCTCTCCTAAAGAACAAACATTTGTGCCTTTGAGATATCTGAATATCTACTTGATAGTGTGTAACACCCACTCTTGTATGCATCCAAGAGGGTTGTTTGCTAAATCGTATTAGAGTTGCAACGGTATGGAATTCATAAATTTTAAAACTTTATCAATAATAAATTGGAATCTTGAGAAAAGTCCAGATTTGATTCTTATAAAACCATTTGAAAAAAATGAAATTGTCATCAATAATATGAAATTTCAGGTATAAAACCCTTTTGCTAAATTTTCTATACTTTTCAGAAAACCTTGCTGTCTTATAAAATCTGTATAAAATCGAATTTAGATGCGATAAAAAATATTCCAAGCTTCTGTAAAACTAGACATCTGGGGCATCGCGTACATATAAATTATGCGCGATTCGGAGGTGAATAGCCCCACGGAACAAGATACGTAAAACGCTTGTGAATCCTGTCCGTTTTCTGGAAAACAGTCTGTATGGCGAAGCTTACAAAATTCCGTACAGATTTCGTATAAAAATGAAACCTGCACAGTTTGAAAGTACATTCCCGGGGCTTCGCGTGCATATAAAATAATAGTAAATCGGAGTTCGTTTGCCCCTTGAAACATGACACGTAAAGTGATTGTAAAACTGATAAAAATTCAGCACTTAGTTAAACGTTCAAATTCTCTTTGCAAAACATTTTTCTGATTTTTCCAAAACAGCCGCTGTTCATAAAAGTTCAAGGTAAAATAGAAGATGATAAAGTCTACAGTCATCCAAGAGTACCAAAATATTAAACATTACAGTCATCCAACAATCAACAGTAACAGCAAAAGTCCATGCATCAGCAAGCAACAGCAAACATCACGCCCTCAAATGCTTTTACGTCCTCCTGCCATTCATGAAAATAGCAGCCCCAAAGGGGTGAGAATAATCCCAGTAGTGTGGCAACAAAACCAATAATATAACAGTATTAACTAGGCACAAAATCATAAACAGTCACTTCAACATATCCTTGTTCCTTTTCCTTTTTCCTTTTCATCATATTCATATGTATATACTGCGTTTATAACGCCTTTCCTTTTCATCATATTCATATATTGCGTATATAACGCCTTTCCTTTGCTCTTTTAGCACCGTCGTGCGCGCACTTCACAGTGGAATCAAATATCCCTTGGCACCTGAGCTCCATGTGGATTCCAACTGTGGGCCTATGCGGACTGATGCCAAGTGTCCCATACCCCGGTACCTTGGGGATGCCTATATGATGCTTGCTCAAACACATGGTCCTGTATATAACTATTCTAAAAAGCAAGACCTATATGCTCTTGGTACATGCATGCCATGCTATGCTTTCACACACAAAACGTACAAAAATGCGGTATGATGTAAGGTGCATGCTTATATACCTTTCATATAGCCATCACGGCACATATACTTTTCATATGCGTTATGCTGCCACATAACGTCTTTACCTCATAATCATATAGCCATCACGGCACAATTTTTGGCAGTTTCCTTTCATCATAATGGAACATAATACTTTTACGGAATATGGAGCATCATGTCACAATTTTATACCAGTAGTCAATAGTCACATTAGGTAATATCGCCTGACACTTACCTCGTGTCTTTAACATTCTTTGTCAAACATCATCAATCCACATATCAATCAAACATTCCAAAGAGCTAGGATCTTGTGCACCTAATCAAATAGATACATATACATATGCAATCAGAATTTATTTCATGCTATTCCAATACTTTACCAACAAGTCCTAGACTTCTATTTCAGGTACCTTCATCGAATTGAAGTGTTTTTAGTGCCAAAATATATATACTGCCCTTAGAATAATATCATCCCTTGCTTGAACTACCATTTTTTCCACTGTTTTCATCATAAGAGGGTTCGGTTTTTAAGGCTCCTCTTAAGGAAATAATATTCTGACTTCATCTCATCTTAAATGAATTTATACAGCAACAAAATCTACATTTTTCCCTAGGTTCCCACATGCATACATATACGGTTTTCAAGCTTTCATTCCTAACAATATTCTGCCTTATAAAAGAGTTACCAATGATTAAATACAATCAAATTCCAAGGTTCTAACCAAGGCAGAATCGGTTAACAAAAAGATTAAAGATTTCAATTCTCATTCTCATCTAAACTATATATGGTGCGCTAGGATGGACTAATAAGCATGCTGTAAATTAGTTTGATGCATGTAGAGCTAGGAGTATGATGCAGTCCCACAAAACAGTCCACCATATTCACAAAGACACTATTTCCATACTAACAAATCGGGTTTAGGGGCTAGCATGCACTAGGTTCATGACTCTTATTCACATTTCCAACCTTACACTTTATGGTGTGCTAAAAATACAAGCTGTCCCAAAGTTCCAAGTGAGCCATATACTATGCTCATATAACATAATTTTAGCTTGCATACATCAACCACTAATGTTGTTTTAAAAGACAGAATTAATGGATGGACAGTGGCGAAAGAAAACGGTCCATTATATGCAAATACCAACCGAAACAATGGATGGAGGAGGTAAGGGTTCGAACTAGGATTACCTCTTGTAAGCCCACAAGGTTCACGTTAGTGACAAGTGCAGCACCTCCACTAACTGTGCTCCACGAAAAACAAGTCCAGCCCTCCTAGGTGATGACCGAGTGTAGAGAGAATGAGTGAAAGATGAGAATCAAGATTGAATCGTGCAGCATATGGAGGTTCCTCTTATGTCTCAAGGTTTTGGCCTATAACCACATTAAAACAGAAAGATGTTTCCATGAAGGTTGGACGAGGTGTTTAGGAATGAGGAGGAAATGAATGTTGCACCTTCTTGTAAGGTGATCTCGGCCAACAAGGAAAAAGGGGAGATGAGGTTAGGTGTCTTATGCCCTGCTCATGAGTTCAAGGCTGAGAAATAAGGAGGATGACTAGAGTTTCCTTAAGGTCCCTTCTAAGACTGCTCACGGTCAATGAAGGATAAGAGTGTGTATGGAGTTGTTGGTTTCTCTCAATGATGTCCATAGTTCAGGGAAAAAGGGGATACAACTTCCCTCTAGACTTCTTCAAAAACACTTACGGTTAGGGAGTGAGGAAAAGGGTTGGTTTCTGTTTTGGCAAGTTAATTTTAACCTATAATGCCTATTCATCCAGCGCAAAGGAATGGAAGAGAAGGGAACATGAAGGCTGGTTATAAAGACTAACACAAGCCAGAATATGAGCTTGGGTCTCCTCTCCTTGGAGCACGCAAAAGGGAAGAGGTTGGGGAAGTTTTCTGCTCAATGCAGACCGATCACAATGCCTCATTGGGTGCATGTAAAATAATGCTAAGCTAAGTCATCAAAAGTGACAAACATCTGCCCCTTACTTCTGCCCAAGACAACGCATGCTACTAGGGAAATGATGGCTGAATTGGTTGACAAACAAGGACATGATCTGAGGCTGCAAGGTATCAGAATTCGGTGCATGCATGATCTGAGTGGGCTGCAAAAGTCAGAATCAGAGGATGATTGTGTGGCTGCAAAGTGTCAGCAAAATGTCAAGATTTGTCATGCCCTATGCGCACAAAGGGCTGGAGTGGTTTGATGGTGATGGATGAGGATGGCTTTGGTCAAACATGCAGACCCTTTTCTTCTCACAATGCCCTATGCGCACAAAGTTGGAAAGCTTTGATGGTGATGGATCAAACATGCAGCAACTTTTTCCTCTCACAATGCCCTATGCGCACAAGGTTGGAAAGCTTTGATGGTGATGGATCAAACATGCAGCAACTTTTTCCTTTCACATGCTGCAAGGAGGCGTGATAAGCAAAGCAAAAGGACATCAACCAAGGACTACTCATGCGCACAAGGTTGGGAGGCTTTGATGGTGATAGGTGAGAGTGGCTTGGTCAAACATGCAGAACCTCCTTTTCTTCACATGCTGCAAGAAGGCAGCGCTTTGTACAAGGGTGCAAGCAACAAAAGTTCCCTCTTCCCTATGCACCATGCGCATGAAGAGATAAGGATGTCATGTGAAGGGGAGCCTAGGGTGGATACATAAGGAAGGAAGCACACTCAAGGGTCCCACTGTTGATGCAAGGTGGCGGTCATGGAGTGCAAGTACAAGCTGAGTTTTATTTAGACACTAAACACACAATGTAGGGGCTGTGTGCAGCCAAAAAAACGCAAGAGAGAAGGGTTAAGGTGAAGGGAATTTTGGGTTGCTTAAAGTCATGGGTTCTAGGGCCCAAGTCCTAAATAAATGGGTTCATACAAGTCCAATTGTTTTCTTATTTAGGAATTAATCCAATCCTTCTAACTTTTATGCACCTCTAATTATTTACTAAAGATTTACTCCTTACTTAAAATTAATGGTGTACTTTTAAATGAGTACATAATTCTAAATAACCGTATGCTCCCTATAAGTTCTATTTAATTTATTCCTATAACTAAAGTTTCACATGCATAAAATAGGCACTTGTCTTCCAAGGTACTACCAATTAATCCTTAATTTAAATTTTAATTCCGTTCTAGAGCAAACATATATAATTCGCATATACTTACTCTAGCCCATTCCTAATAGGTTCGTAATTAGACGGGATGTTACACTCTCCCCAACTTGTTTTGAAGTTTGTCCCCAAACTTCGCCTTACCATTCCAAAAAGTGCCAAAATCTAACGCGTATCACCATTACACCACACCATACCGTTCAATGCATTTAGACAGCCATTTATAAAATTCATAAGACACCTCAAGACTTACACTTTGCCTGATCATTGAATAATATAGGTGGGACATAATTTTGGAAGGATAATAAAATCATGTTACAAACAATTCCCTAAGTTCTGCTTAAGCATCAACAAATAAGGTAACACACCAGTAGAATGGAATGAACAAAAATCTTACCAGACTAATAACTCCAGCTAAAAATACTAAAACTCAAAGTTCTAGGGCACAAATAATAGTCAACTAACAAATCCATTGGCAAAACATCTTTCATTTAGTAACTTAAAAAGTTTAGTGCGGCGTACGTGATCAAAATTTATTCACCCGATTTAAAATTGTAACACATGAAGTAAAACATTTTCACATAAGGTACAATCAACAAATCAGTGGTCCAAACTAAAAGTTCCTACGAGTTCAGTTAAAACGAAGTAATGTTATCTCCTATTAACTGCGCAACTATATAGCCAACTAACTAAGACCTCCCATTTTAAAGATTTCATCTTTGTAATACGTATGCTACAAGTTCTTAAGAGTGCCCTCACCTCCTACCTGTTACTTATCAATAATAAGAGTCCAGTTCACACCTAAGCTTTATATTCAGATTTCTACATTAGTCATCTCACCTAGGAATATCATGGACAGAATCCTAATTTTTTTATAATCCTCTAGAAAATTAGACCAAAACAGACCAAGCTTTCATAGATCAGGTTCACAGTAATCACACGCAAAATTCCTAGTTAAATTTAAATCTGACATTCAAGGGATAGATAGTATTTCATGGAATTAGACCTAATGCATGAACAACACCGTATTCAAATTTTTCTCGAACAAATGATTTATAACATCTATCCATGCAACTTCATATATATATCAAAAGAAAACCTTTCAAAAATAATAGTGATATTTCACGATGTCTTTTAAGTAATTTCAAAATGAATATCAAACTTTTAAGCATGGACTTCACAGCAGCATATTCAAGTCACAGATTGAGTATTATATCAATTAAGCAGCAGCTAAACAAAACCAGTTTACTCACTTAAATTCAAACTATGCAAATATAATTTGAGCGTATCTAGTTAATACCGACTCCGGTGGCACATAAAAATAATCAACAATTCTCAATAAATGATGACAAAAGTAAAAGTGATTCATATGAGAATTTTGCATGCTTATGTACCTAATGCGCGAAGGCATAATGGCTACGATCAATGGAACTTATGGGTACGTCTATGAGGCTTGGGTTACATACAAGTGCATGTAATACTCAAAGGTTGTAAGTTTGGATATAATTAGTAAAACTCATTGAAAATGGTTAAAATGTCATGCTTAGTATGTGATAT